>PVJD01010755.1:0-51191 GCA_004026545.1 Mormoops blainvillei
TTCCTTCCTTCCTTCCTTCCTTCCTTCCTTCCTTCCTTCCTTCCTTCCATGGCCTGGCAGAATATATCTTTCCAGAAAGTTCTGATTAGTGTCCTTTATTTCCTATATCTCATCTCTATGTGTTCAGGAACATTATTGATTGATTAATAATTTTAGCTTTTTCTCTTTTGGGTAATCATTTTTTTTCAATAGCCCACCTACTTTTCATTTTTTTTCCACTGAATAACAGTCCATAAAAGGTTTTTATTTTTCCTTTAGCTATCTTCTAAGGCCCTCTGATTATACTCACACTTATTTCATTTATGATTTTGGTTTAGCAATTCTTTTTTTTTTCCCCATTCAGTCTCTGAATAAGAGAAGGCAAAAATAGAATCTAAACCTAGATGAAGTGCTGCTGATAACTATCTTTTCAACAGGCTTTGCAGCCAAATCAATAATTTTGTTTTGTGTGAGGTATGTGAGTACTTTTCCTGTGATAAAAATATGTATATTCACAATAATCCTTGGTCATACTCAGTGAGTCATACTCAGAATGTATTTTATTTAGATACAAACTTTCTTTCCTTTTGGCAAAAAGTATTAGAAATACACTCCCTACTAGTAACTACCCCACACACTAAGGTAAGCCTTAAAGACATACAGTATTCTACTCAATTTTGGGCTCCTTACCTTAGACTATTTCAACCACTATGAAAGATAGTGGAGTGCATATATACCTGCACCTTTATTCTCTGTCTTATAATAATAATTAACTTAAAAATAACTAGTCTAGACCAGACAATGTGTTAGATTCTTTTCATGAATTATGATTTTGAATCTTCACAACAATTCTTTAAGGTAGGTATTCTTATTAACCTCATTTTCAGGAAAGTAACTTATTTAAGGTCACACAGCTATTAATTAGTAGAGTAAGATTGAAATGCAGATAGTGTGACAGCAGTGTACATACTCTCAAAATCACTGCATTGAAATGACTGCAGTGCCTCTGAACAGGGAATAAGGATTGCCATACAATGTTCTATGAGTTATGAGAATCTAGGAATAAGCACAAATAAATTATTGTCAGTATGTTAATTTATGCTGCTATGATAGGTGCAAAGAATCTAATAGCAAGACAAAGTCTTTTAATATTTGGTATTCTAATCCTGTATTTGCTTGTTATATTTTTCACAGATTTGATTTCTAGTGTCTGGAAGAGTTTCTGATGAACTGCAAGTTAGGAAGTCCATCATTCACCAGATGCTAGTACCCAATGATTGATGATTTGGAGACTCTCTCCTAGCTTTTAAATATTCACTAAAATAACTGCTGTTACAGTCAAAAATTTCAAATCCATTCATAACGTCATAATGATGCAGAAGTTAATTAGGTTGAAACTAAGCTATATTTTTATTTTTATTTTTTAAGATGTTATTTATTTTGTTTTTAGACAGAGCGGAAGGGAAGGAGAAAGAGAGGGAAAGAAGCCTTAATGTGTGGTTGCCTGTTGTGCGCGACCTACTGGGACCTGGCGCAAACTCTGGGCACACGCCCTGACTGGGAAGTCGAACTCGCGACCCTTTGGTTCGCAGACCAATGTTCAATCCACTGAGCTACACCAGCTGGGGCTAAGCTATCTTTTTTAAAACCAAAATAACATCAATTCTCTTAAACCATACTTATGTTACACACTCTTGCACGAATTGGGGACAATGGATATATACTAAGGTAAGCATAAGAGTTGTTTCTGTTGAACAGTATAAGTAGAAATGGACAAAACTTGGCAGAATTTAATAGGTACTTTAATGAAACGGAGAATCATCTTTGGTATTCTGCTCCATATTTCCCTTATTTCAAATATTGATGACATTCTAATATAGAAAAATTTTATTATTTTTCAAAATGCTATTGCATTGCTTAGATCATAATAAATTCCCTAATTTAAATTTAAAATACTTGCTTTATGACCTGTATTACTAATATATGAAGGTTATAGAATATCTAAACCTGGGAAACATGTTTCATACTCGAATTTATATTATGTAGTGAATTTTCTAAGCTCTTTAAAAAATATTTTATTTATTTTTAGAGATAGGGAAGGGACAGAGAAAGAGAGAAGGAGAAACATCGATGTGTGGTTGCCTCTTACATGCCCCTTACTGGGGACCTGACCTACAACCCAGGCATATGCCCTGACTGGAAATCAAACCCGCGACCCTTTGGTTTGCAGACCAGCGCTCAAACTACTGAGCCACACCAGCCAGGGCTCTAAGCTCTTTTTAATTATCAGAAAATGCTAGAAGTAATATCAGCCTAAAGGGGATAAACTAATTAGTAATAATGATAGTGGTTGAGAGCACACCTTAAAGGTATTTCTGTTAATATCAACCAAAACAATGGTATCAAATGATAAAGATATTTTTCAGGGCTTAAATACTTTTTGCACCAAAGCAAAGATATATTACTAATTGGGTAGTTAGAGACACAAATCAGTAGGAAAAAAGCTCTTATAAGAAATTTGTACACATGAAGTAATTTTTTATTTTTGGCCATGTGGTTGTTCGGCCAGGTAATTTTGAAGAATTGTCACTAATCAAAAGTCAACTTTAAAGTAAAAAAAAAATCTTAAAATTCCAGATAAAATCTGATATAAGTATCATTGTGAATATTTCCATTTATTGTTGTGTGAAAGAATGAAACAACCTATAATAATATATATAGTAGTTTTGGAATTAAATAACTGTGATTTGGGACAGGTTGCTTCAACTTTGTGGCTTTCTGTTTCCTAATCTTAAAAAATGGAATAAATATTACCTACATCCCATAGTTATTAATATTAAATGCAAATGCCTGTGTGAATGCCTGGCTCTCAAATGGCTCTTAATAAATTTTTGTTAAATTTAAACCAAAGGATTATTTCTGAAACAAAAGACAATTCCCTTCAACTTAGGGTCATTCTTGTTTTCCACACACAGCAGATATCCTACATCATTGTACATTTCCTAGTGATTCATGTACAGAGATTGGAAGTTTCTCCTAAGAAATGTTAATGAAAATCCTAGCTCCTAGTGAGGCAATTTAAACAACAACCTAATAGAGGGGAAATCATTAATTTTCATAGGTGTACCTCATACTAAGTGACCAATATAGGTCTACAAAGAGGTAAAGGAACAATAGCTGCCTTTTCATGGAACTAAATCAAGGACACAGAAATATGCTTTTGTGTGTAACTAAATTTTGCCAAAATATTAATGTGATAATGTGTCCCCTTCTGCCCAGGTTATAAGGGAGAAAAATGGCACAAAACTTCTTCACTTGTCGAGCTTTACTCTTTCTTTTTTGGATGATTTGTTCTGTAAATTTCTTTTGGGGGAATTATTAGGAACATTTAAATGAAAGAAAATGAACCTAAGAGATCTCTTTCCATAAACATATAAATACCTGCCAACATTCTCTTAGGGCTTTAAAATCTGAAATTGTACATAAGCTGTAGTTGTATGTGTGAATGGGGAGAGGGTGAAAAATGGGTCAGTTTTTCATAGCAGTTTTTGGTCCAAGGAATTTTCAGGACTGTTGGATTCATTGTTTGTACCTCTATTCCAATCTTTCCCATCCAAGGTTTCTCTCAGTGAATCAAGCGGTGAGGCACACGTACATGAGAACTTTCTGTGTATTGCTACAATTGCAGGGTTATTGTGTGAGGTACATTTGTTTTAATTATTAATTTAGGCAAGCATGTGGAAAATTATTGTTTATTGTAATGAATACAAATTTAATGTGTGGTGAAAAATTATATACCTACACCTTCTGAAACTCCAAATTAAAATCAGTTTACTCAGTTGCTCTTTAGAAATTTACTTCCTTGAGAAACTATTTTTGTTTTTATAGAAAACTATCCAGCTCAGTTGCCAACCAGGAAAGTTTAACTGCTCAAAAAATCCAGTAAAATCTCCATGACGCTTAGCTCTTACAGAGTTCTTTTTTTTTTTTTTTTTGAGAACAAAACTCCATTCATGTGTTTTTATCCTTAAAAAAGTGCATCATATGTCAACTTAAAAGTACTATTTATAATTTCCACTACTGTGGATATGTCTCAACAAACAAATCAAGCACTCAATCATTTTTATTTTAATAATCATCAGTTATTTACCTACTATATGCCAAGCATTGTTAACCACTGCTGATTCCAGAAGAAATCCAACAAGAGCATATTTATACTCACTAAAATCAAGCAGGGCTAAGATTTCTAAACATTTGGGGGAAAATGACGGGCAGGTTAATAAATATTTGGATATGTACTCTCTATACTAGAGATTCTCAAACTTCAGAGGGCATATGAATCACAAGATACATTGTTTGAAATGTATGGTTTTTGAACCCACTCTCAGAGTGTCTGATTCATTAAATTTGGGGTGGGGCAGTAATCTCTAATTTACAGGCATTCAAAGTGATTCTGATGCACTTGTCTATGCATTCAATTAAGAAAATAAGTTACCCCTACATTATTTCTCCACCAAAAGCTATAAAATGATCAGTATATTCCACTGTAGATCTTTTTCTTCAAAGTGACAAATTTTAACTATACGTTTCTTCTGTAAGCGGAGGGGCAATATAGAGAACTTGAAAGAACAACACTCCCAGCTATATAAGAGGATCAACATGTTCACAACTTCCTTTGAACTTAATCAGAATGCAAAACCTGCAGGACATTAAACTAGCCCAGTCAAATGAGAGGCAGGCATCTGCAGGAAGTGTCAGAGCACTGACTGGGAAGGTGTATCCTCAAACCTCCAGGAATTCAACTACAGTGGCTGGCAAAAATGTGGAAGGTTGAGTGAAAGATCCTGAAGCCTCAAGTACAGGAGGAGTACCCACATTGCAGGCCAGTCTTCCACTCATCCTCCTGAAATGTGCAGAGATTAGAAGCCCTGAGACAACACCCATTGTGATACAGAAATGGGAAAGGGGCATAACAACCACTGATGGGGAGGAACAAAACTTCATGGGACCTTTGTCTCTATCATGTCTAAGGAGCAAAAGCCTTAATCTTCATGCAGTAGTGGTAAAGGAAGGACAGCAAACACTGTTGCTTTTGGGCCCTGATGAAAACTCATTATAACTAGAGGAAAGGAAACAGGAAAAAAAATCCTCTACCAATGAATTGAATGTAAAATGCATACTAGGTTGAGAATGATAGCCTTCCTTATGAAGGGCAGGAATTTTGAAAAAGTCACACCCCCAAGACCTGGGTACATGTTGGCAGCCTAAGACTGAACTTTAATCCGAACATTAGAAAACATCTCCCAGCCCCCACTGTGAAACTAAGGAAGGTGAAGTTATACATAATTTGTAAAAGAGAGACCATTTTTGAAAGATAGCAAAAAGAAAAGACCAAAAGCTGTGAGTGGAGGTTTTATAAATAAAATCATTAATGCAAAGGAAGCCCTACATGCAAGGTATTACTAAAGGAAATAAAGCTGTATTACAGTGAGAGTAACCATAGTAACAACAAACCTCAAACCCAGCCCAAAACTTAATTAGATTAACTTAAACTTTGGACTAGAGGCTTAACAAGAAGAAAAACATGCACATTCCCAGCACTAAAATTTATTTACCTCAGTTTTCACCACACAGGATGTTTGACTTTGAAAACATACAAAGCATAACAGTGGCATAAAAAAATGCATACTTCCATGAGAACAGAAAAATTTATAATAAGAACTAGGTAAGACCCCAGCTGGTGTGGCTGAGTGGCTTGAGTTCCGGTCTGTGAACGAAAGGGTCATGGGTTCAATTCCCAGTCAAGACACGTGCCTGGGTTGCCAGCCAGGTCTCCAGGTGGTTGGGGGCATGTAAGAAACAACCACACATTGATGTTTCTCTCCCTCTCTTTCTCTAAAAATAAATAAAATATTTTTTTTAAAAAACAGCTAGGTAGGACATAAATGTTGGAATGGATAAAGATTCTAAAAAAATAATAGAAAATGTGAAAACATGTAACCAGATTGGTAATTTTAGCAGAAAGATGGAACTTATAAAAAAATAAAATGATAGAAATTAAAAAAACACTGTAACATAGATGAAAATATTTTCAATGGATTCATCTGTAAACTTCACAATGGTCAAGAAGTAAATAAGTGAGCTTAAACATAAGCCTATAGAAAGAAAAAGAAAAAGACATGTGAGAAAAAAAAAAAGCATGTATCCACAAGCTGAGCGATGCTATCAAAACTTCTAACATACCAGTAATTATAATCCCAGGGAAGAAGGGAAAAAATGGAGGACAAGAAATATTTGAAAAAATTATGCCCTAGAATTTTCCACTGTTTTTTGTATTATCATTTTTTTTATTTGCTCAGCTAGAGTTGTCCCACCTTTTACCCCATTGCTCTCACTTGCCCCGTCACAACCCAACTCTCACAGTCAATCCCCACCTCTCATTGTCCAGGCCCATGAGTCCTCTATTCGTGTTTCTTGGCTTGCCCCTGCCCCTTCTTCCTCCCGTTATCACCCTCTGCCCACCCTTCTGGTCACTGTCTGTTTGTTCTTTATTCCCAACTCTCTGGTTCTCTTTGGCTCATTGGTTTGTTTTGTTGATTAGGTTCCATTTATAGGTGAGATCATATGGTGTTTGTCTTTCACTGCCTCGCTTTTTTCACTTAGCATAACACTCTCCAGTTCCATTCAAGCTGTCGTGAAGGGTAGGAGTTCCTTCTTTCTTTTGGCTACATTGTGTTCGATTGTGTAAGTGTACCACAGTTTTTTGATCCACTCATTTACTGATGGGCACTTAGGTTGCTTCCAACACTTGGCTATTGTGAATTTTGTTGCTATGAACATTGGGTTGCATAGGTTCTCTTGATGGTTTTTCAGGATCCTTAGAGTATAATCCTAGCTGTGGAATTGCTGGGTCAAAAGACAGTTCCATTTTTAGTTTTTTGAGGAAATTCCATACTGTTTCCACAGTGGTTGCACCAGTCTGCATTCCCAACAATGTACTAGGGTCCCCTTTTCTCCACAACCTGGCCTGTCCTTTTTGTTTGTTGATTTCTTTATGGTGGCCATTCCGACTGGTGTGAAGAGGTATGTCATTGTAGTTTTAATTTGCATCTCTGATGACTAGTGATGCTAAGCATCCTTTCATATGTCTCTGGGCCCTCTGTATGTCATTCTTGGAGAAGTGTCTGTTCTGGCCTTTTGCCCATTTTTCAATTGGCTGTTTTGTCTTTGTGGAGTGAAGTCCTGTGAGTTTTTTATATATTTTGGAGATCCAATCCTTGTCTGAGGTATCACTGGTAAATATATTTTCCCATATGATTAGTTCCCTTTTCATTTTGATGATGTGTTCTTTAGTCTTGCAGGAGATTTTTAATTTGATGTAGTCCCGTTTTTTTCTTGTATATCCCTTGCTCTAGGGGACATATCAGTGAAAATATTACTGCCTGGGATACATGAAATTTTCCTGCCTATGGATTTTCTCCTCTGGGCCTTTCATGGTGTTGTGAATTATATTTAATGATTTCATGCATCTAGAATTTTTTTTTGTGTGTGTGTATGGTGTAAGTTTGTGGTTGAGCATTGTTATTTTGATTATAACTGTCCAGATCTCCCAATACCATTTTTTGAAAAGTCACTTTTTACTCCATTTTATGCTTCTGCCTCCTTTGTTGAATATTAATTAACCATAGATATATGGGTTTCTTTCTGGGTTCTCCATTCTGTTCCATTGGTCAAGCTGTCTGTTCTTATGCCAGCACCAGACTCTTTTGATTACAGTGGCCTTGCGCTATATTTTGATATCAGGTATTGTGATGCCTCCTACTTATTTCTTCTTTCTCAAAATTGCTGAGGCTATTTGGGGTCCTTTATTATTTGATATGAATTTTTGAAGTATTTGTTTTATATCTGTGAAATATGTCACTGGTATTTTAATGGTGATTGCATTGAATCTATAGATTGCTTTGGATAGTATAATGATGTTAATTCTTCCAACCCATTAACAGAGTATATGCTTCCATTTATTTCTGTGTTCCTTCCATTTTTTTCAGTGTTGTGTAGTTTTCTGAGTACAGGTCTTTTACCTCTTTGGTTAAGTTTATTCCTAGGTACTTTATTTTTCTTATCGCTATAGCAAATGGGATTTTGTTTCCTAAACTCTGTCACTGACATTTCATTGTTCGTATACAGAAATGTGTTTTATTCCTGAATATTGACTTTGTATCCTGATGTTTTGCCAAATTCACTTACTAGGTCGAGTAGGTTTTGTGTGTGTGTGTGTGTGTGTGTGTGTGTGTGTGTGTAGTCTATAGGGTTTTCAGTGTGCATTGTCATGTTATCAGCAAACAGTGACAGTTTTACTTCCTCCTTTCCAATGCATACTTTTTATTTCCTTCTCTTTTTTGATTACTGTGGCTAGAACTTCCAATGCTACATTGAATAGAAGTGGTGAAAGTGGACACCCTTGTCTTGTGCCTGATCTTAAAGGGAAAGATTTTAGTTTTTACCCATTGAGAATGATGTTGGTTACGGGTTCTCATTTATGGCCTTTTTATTTTGAAATATGCTCCTCTACTCCAACTCTGCTGAGTGTTTTTATCATAAATGGGTGCTCAACCTTATCAAATATTTTTCTACATCTCTTGCTATGATCATGTGATTTTTCTGTCTTTCCTTTTGCTTATGTGATGTATTATGTTTATTGATTTGTGCATATTATACCAATCTTGCATCCCTGGGAGGAATCCCACTAGATCATGTTGGATGATCTTTGTAATGTGTTGCTGGAAATGTGCTTGCCAATATTTTATTGAGGATATTTGTGTCTATGTTCATCAGCGATATTGGCCTGTAGTATTCTTTATTGAGTCTTTATCTGGTTTTGGGATTAGGATGACACTGGACTCATATAAAAAGTTTGGAAGTCTTCTCTCTTATTGGAATTTTTAGAATAGTCTGAGAAAGATAGGGGTTAGCTCTTCCTTAAATGTTTTGTAAAATTCTTCTCTGAAACTGTCTGATCCAGGGTTTTTGTGTGCTGGGAGTATTCTGATTACTGCTTTAATTTCACCAGCTGTTATCAGTCTCTTCAGGTTTTCTGCTTCTTCTTGACTCAGTTTTGGAAGATTACATGTCTTTTGAAATTTGTATATTTCACCCATGTTTTCAAATATCTTGGCATATAATTATACATAATAATTTTTTACAATACTTTATAATATTTCTGTGGTATCATTTGTAATATCTCCTCTTTCATTTCTGATTTTATTTCTTTGGGTTCTGTCTCTTTTTTTTTTTCTTGATTAACCTGGTTATAGGCTTGTTGATTTTATTTATTTTTTCAAAGAGAGAGCTCCAGGATTCTTTTATACTTTCAATTGTTCTTTTAGTCTCTATATCTTTTAATTCTGCTCTTAGCTTCATTATTCCCTTCCTTCTACCAACTCCGAGCCTTGTTTGTTGTTGTTTCTCCAGTTCTAGTAGACTTAAAGTTAGGTTGTTTATTTTAAATGATTTTATCTTTTTTAGGTAGGCCTGTATCTCTATGAACTTCCCTCTCAGTAATGCCTTTCCTTTGCGCCATAGATTTTCATCTGTTGTGTGTTCATTTTCATTTGTTTCCAGAATCTTTCTGATTTCTTTCTTGATCTCATTATTAACCCATTCATTGATCAATAGCATAGTATTCAGTCTCCATGAGTTTGAATGTTTTTGAGTTTTTCCCTTTATGTTGGTTTCTAATTTCAGGCCATTTTGGTCTGAGAAAATACTTGTCATCATTTAAATTTCCTTGAATTTATTGGGTTTTGTGTACTATCATGTGGTATATCTTTGAAAATATTACAATTGCGTTTGAAAAGAATGTGTATTTTGCTCTTTGAGGTGAAAGTTATATATAACTTTGTATGTGTGTGTGTGTGTGTGTGTGTGTGTGTGTATATATATATATATGTATATATATATATATATATATATATATATATATAATCAGTTAATTCCATTTGATCTAGTGCATCGTTCAGTACCACAATATCCTCATTCATATTTTGTTTGGAAAACGTATCCATTGTTGACAATGCAGTATTACAATCCCCTACTTTAAGTGTGTTGTTGTCTATATCTTTCTTGAGGTCCTCCAAGATTTTCCTTATACATTTTGGTGCCCCAATACTGGATGCATATATGTTTACAATGTTTATGTCTTCTTGATGGAGTCTTCCCTTCATTATTGTGAAGTTTCCTTCTGTTCTTTTTTTTTTTGCCTTTGTTTTTAAGTCTATTTTGTCTGATATAAATATTGCTTCCAGAGCTTGTTTATCATGTCCATTTGCTTGGAATATTTTTTTCACAACCCCGCACTTTCAGTCTGTGTTAGTTCTTTTGTTCTGAGGTGGGTCTCTTATAGGTAGCATATGTGTGGGTCATGCTTTCTTATCCTAACCCTATATTTTTTGATTGGGGCATTTAATCCATTTTCACTTCTGGTTATTATTGATAGGCACTTATTCATTGCCATTTTCACCCTTTGTACTTGCGTTCCTTTCTCTCTCAGTCTTTTTCATCATCATCTTAAAGCAGTCTCTTTATCATAAATTGCGATGCTGTTTTGGTACATGTGTATTCTTTCAGCCTTCTTTTGTATGGGAAACTCCTTATTTTAACTTCCATTTTAAATGAGAGCCTTGCTGGGTAGTGTAGTCTTGGTTGTAGACCTTTCCTTTTCAGGACTTGGAACATTTCTTTTCATTCTCTTCTGGCTTTCAGTGTTTCATTGAGAATTCTGCTACAAGCATTATTGGGGCTCCGTTGTATGTTAGTATCTGCTTTTCACTTGCTGTTTAAGATTCTCTTTTTATCTTTAAATTTTGGCATTTTAATTATAATGTGTCTTTCAGTTAGCCTGGTTGGGTTAATCTTGATTACGACCCTCTGTGTATCCTGAACTTGCATGGCTTTTCCCTTCTCTATGTTAGTGAAATTTTCTGTAATTATTTTTTCAGAAGGGTTTTCTATCCCCTGCTCCTTTCCTTTCCTTCTGGTACTTCTATAATTCAAATATTATTGTGTTTCATGTTGTCCTGAAGTACCCTTAAGCTATCTTCATACTTTCCGAGTCTTTTTTCATGTTGCTGCTCTACCAGGGCATTTCTTTCTGTCTTGCCTTCTAGCTCACCAATTCAGTACTCTGCCTTATTCAACCTGCTTGTTGTGAGTTCTAGTATATATAGATTTTTAAAAATTTCAGATATTGTATTCTTCATTTCTTCCTAGTTCTTATTTATAGTTTGTATTTCATTTTCATGCTATTGAAGTTCCTAGCCAGTTCCTTAAAGTTGTCATTGAGTTCCTTGAGAATCCTTATAACCATTTTTTGAATTCTGTGTCTGATAATTTGCTTACCTCCATTTCTTTTAGCTCTTTCATTGGAGATTCGTCCATTCCTTTCAATTGGTGGTTTTTTATTTATCTCCTAATTTTAGGTAACTGTTATTTTTGCTTCTGTGTCTCAGGGACATCTGCTTTTCCAGGTGTCATTGTGGGCATTCTTCTGTGGTAAGGGTTCTGTGGGACTCAGCAGTGTAACCTGTATGATGCCTTTGTCTGGATGTCTAGTTTTGCCATTTCTTCTGTTTGAGTGGGCTCTCATTGTACTTGGGCTTTACTTGTTGGTGGCTTCTTTGTTGGTGGGTTCTCCCCTCCTTCAAGCTTACTGATAGTCACAACTGTCACCTTGTCTTGCATGCCATTGTAAAGGTGTTGGTTAACAAAACACTATTACCAGACAACCAGACCTACAATGGGAAAAAGAAACCACCTACCGCATCACTGATCTCAACTACAATTAAACTGAGATTAATAAAGTTGAAGGTATATTGTGGATATTATAAGATATGGAAAGGGAATACGAGTTGACTAAAAGAGCAGAAAATGTTATTGAATGGTAAGACAGAGGAGAACTGAAGGACAGAGCTCCAAATAGTAAATCCTGGTAATTCTCAAACAGACTGCCTAAGTTCAGATGGAGTCAGCAGCTGACATCATCAGAGGTGGATCCAGAAAGAGAAAACAGTGGTACATACTAGATGCTACCGACATGAAATCCAACGTGGTCTTCTCCATGATTTGAGATATTTTCTTTACTATATAGGTTTTTAAAATTCATTTCTTGTCCACTGAGTTGGTGAATAATAAGTAATTAGATGTTACACTATACTCTACTTCTATCCTTTCTTATGGTAATCTTAATCTCTTTATAGTCTTATTAATACAGTTTCATTTGTTGTGGACAGTGGAATTGTAGGGGGTAGTTTTTTTGTGGTTGTGGGTTTGTTTCATGGACTTTTTGGTTTTGATCCAGCAGCCAAAGAATGGGAAGATAAAGAAATAACCCCTAACTAAAAGGAGAGTAAGAATCACCAGAAATACTAATAAATGAAATAGACAAGTAAACAATCAGATATTGAGTTCAAAACAATGATTATAAGGAAGCTCAATGAACTCAATGTGCTCAGTGAGAATTACAAAAAACTACAGGGAAACTATGAGGAACTTACTGCAAACTATGTCAGCATGAAAAAGGACATAGTCACTATCAAGAAGAACCAAGAGGAACTGAAGAATATAGTTTCTGAATTGAAGAACACAGTAGAAGGTATCAAAAGCAGGTTAGAGGAAGCAGAGGACCAAATCAGTGAGCTGGAGGACATGGTAGAAAAAAAACTCCCAGAAAGAGCAGGAACAATGAAAAAAAAAAAAAGGCTTGAAAAGAACAAAAAGGGTTTAAGGGAAATGTAGGACAACATTAAATGTAATAATATCAATATATTAAGGATACCAGAAGATGAAGAAGAGGGGCAAGGGATAGAAAACCTGATTGAAAAAGTGATGATTGAAAACTCCCCTAATTTGAGAAGAGAAAAAGTCAGGCAATTCCAGGAAGCACAGAGGGTCCCAATCAAGAGAAACCCAAAGAGACCCACTCTAAGACACATCATAACTAAAATGACAGATATCAAGGACAAAAAGAGAATCTTAAAGGCAGCAAGGGAGAAACAGGAAGTAACATTCAAGGGAGCCCTGATAAGGAAAGCAGCTGGCTTCTCCTCCAAAATACAACAGACCAGAAGGAATGGCAAGAAATATTCCAAGCAATGAAAAGCAAAGGCCTGCATTAAAGACTACTCTACCCAGAAAGTCACTTATTGAAAATAGAAGATGAAATAAGGAGTTTCCCAGACAAAAAAAAAAAAAAAGGTAAAGGAATATACCTCTACCAAACCAGCATTTCAAGACATACTAAATGGGTTGCTTTAAAAAGATGAAGAAAAAGAATGAGAGAGAGAGGAACACAAGTACAGAGGGAAAAAATGAAGAAGTACCTAATAATAACTTTAAATGCAAATGGGTTACATGATCCAATTAAAAGACTTAGAGTAGCTGCATGGATAGGAAATCAAGGCCCACACATAGGCTGACTATAAGAGACATACCTCAGAACAAAACCTACACAGACTGAAAGTAGAGGGTTGCAAAAAAATATTCCAAGCAAATGCACAGGGAATAAAAGCCAGCACAGCAATACCTTATATCAGACAAAATAGACTTCAAAACAAAGGCCATAAAAAGAGACACAGAAGGACACTACATAATACTCAAAGGAAGAATCTATCAAGAAGACATAAATATTGTAAGCCTATATGCACCCAACATAGGAGTGCCCAAATATATAAGGAAAACCATGGAGGAATTAAAGAAAGATATAGACAACAACTCGCTTATACTCGGGGATTTTAACACCCCACTATCAACAATGGATACATCATCTGAACAAAATATCAACAAAAATATTATGGAACTGAATGACACATTAGATAAAATGTACCTAACTAATACATATAGAACCTTTCATCCCAAAAAACAAACTAAACATTCTTTTCTAATGCACATGGGACATTTTCAAGCATAGAAGGCATGATAGAACATAAAACAAGCCTTGACAAATTCAAGAAAATTGAAATCAATCAAGCATTTTCTCAGACCATAAGGGCTTAAATTGGGAAACAAACCTCAAAGAAAAAATTCAAAAATATTCAAACTCATGGAGACTAAATAGCATGCTATTAAACAATGAATGGCTCAAGAAAGAGCTCAAAGAAGAAATCAAAAAGCTTATGGAAACAAATGAAAATGAATATACTATAGTCCAAAACCTATGGGACACAGCGAAGGCAGTCCTGAGAGGAAAGTTCATAGCAATACAAGCCTGCCTAAAAAAGATAAAAACATTTCAAATGAATAACCTAAGCCTACATCTACAAGAACTGGAAAAACAAAAACAAACAAAGCCCAAGCAAGCAGAAAGAAGGAAATGATCAAGATAAGAGCAGAACTGAGATGACAAAGAGACTAAAAGAACAATTAAAAGGAGCGATAAATCTAGGAGCTGGTTCTATGAAAAGATAAACCAAATCGATGAGGCTTTAAGCAGACTTATCAAGAGAAAAATGGAGAGGAGGCTAATAAATAAAATCAGAAATGAAAGAGGAGAAATTATAACTCATACCTCAGAAATACAAAGGGTTATAAGAAATTACTATGAACAACTATATGCCAAGAAATTTGAAAACTTGGGGAAATGTACAAATTTCTAGGTAAATATAATCTTCCAAAATTGAATGAACAAGAAGTAGAAATCCTGAGCAGACTGATAACAGCTGCTCAAATTGAAGAAGTAATCAAAAACTCCAGGCACAAAAAAGCCCTGGACCAGATGGTTTCACAAGATAACTTTACAAAACATTTAAGGAAGAGCTAATACATGTTTTTCTCAGACTATTCCAAAAAATCCAAGAATAAGGAAGAACCCCTAACTCTTTTTATGAGTCCAGCCTCATCCTAATCTCAAGACCAGATAAAGACAAAACAAAGAAAGAAATCTACAGGCCAACATCTCTGATGAATATTAAAATCCTCAACAAAATACTGGCAAACTGCATCCAGCAATACATTAAAAAGATCATACACCATGATCAAGTGGGGTTATTCCCAAGCATGCAAGGATGGTACAATATTCACAAGTCAATAAACACAATACATCACATAAACAAAAGGAAAGACAAAAATCACATCATCATATCAATAGATTTGGAAATAGCATTTGATAAGTCACAGCACACATTTATGATAAAAACACAGCAAAATGGGAATAAAGGGGGCAAGCCTCAACAGAAGAAAGGCTTATATGAGAAACATATATCCAACATTATACAACACGTACAAAAACTAAAAGATTTCCCACTAAAATCAGGAACAAGAAAAGGATGTCAGATTTCACCACATACATTCAACACGGTACTAGAAATCTTAGCCACAGTGATCAGAGAAGATAAAGAAAAAAAAAGCATCCAAATGGGAAAAAGGATGTAGAACTTTCCTTGTTTGCAGATGACATGATTGTGTACATAAAAAACCCAGTAGACACCAGAAAACTACTTGACCTAATAAGTGAACTTGGCAAAGCAGCAAGATATAAAGTCCATATTCAGAAATCAAAGCCATTTTTGTATACCAATAATAAAATTTCTGAATCAGAAATCAGGGAAAATATCCTATTTACTATAGCAACAAGAAAAATAAAGTACCTAGGAATAAACTTAATAAAGGAGGTTAAAGTCCTGTATTCAGAAAACTACACAACACTGAAGAAAGAAATTAAGGAAGACAGAAATAATGAAAGAATGTACCATGTTCATGGATTGGGAGAATTAACATCATCCAAATGTCCATACTACCGAAAGCAATTTATAGATTCAATTCAATCCTTATTAAATTACAAATGACATATTTCACAGATATAGAACAAACATTTTAAAAATTTATATGGAACCCTAAATGACCCTGAATAGCTGAAGGGATTTTAAGAAAGAAGAACGAAGCAGGAGGGATCATAATGCCCGACATCAAACTATATTATAAGGCCACTTTAATCAAAGCAGTCTGATACTGACATAAGAACAGACACATAGATCAATGGAACAGACTACGGAGCCCAGAAATAAACCCATATCTCTATGGTCAATTAATATTCAACAAAGGGAGCTTAAGCATAAAATGGAGTAAAAACAGCCTCTTCTGCAAATGGTGTTGGGACATCTGGACAGGTATATGCAAAAGTATGAATTTCGACCACTCACTTACACCACACACAAAAATAAACTCAAGATGGATAAAATACTTAAATATAAGTCACGGCACCATAGAAGTCCTAGAGAAGAACATAGGCAGGAAAATCTCAGGTATTCCATGCAGCAACATTTTAACCGATATGTCCCCTAGAGCAAGGGATATAAAAAAAAGAATAAACAAATTGTACTTCATCAGAAGAGGAAGCTTCTGCACGGCCAAAGAAAACATCAGCAAAATGAAAAGGGAACCAACCATATGGGAAAATGTATTTGCCAATGATGCCTTGGAGAAAGGTTTGCTCTCCAAAATATATAAAGAACTCACATGACTCCACTCCAGGAAGACAACAACCCAATTAAAAAATGGGCAAAGGACCTGAACACACACTTCTCCAAGAGGACATACACATTGTCCAGAGATATATGACAGGATACTCAGCGTCACTAGCCATCAGAGATATGCAAATTAAAACTTCACACCAGCCAGAATGGCCATCATAAACAAATCAACAAACAACGAGTGCTGGTGAGGTTGCAGAGAAAAGAGAACCCTAGTGTACTGTTGGTGGGAATGCAGACTGGTGCAGCCACTGTGGAAAAGTTTGGAATTTCCTAAAAAAAATGAAAAATGGAACTACCTTTTGACCCAACAATTCCACTGCTGTGATTATACCCTAAGAATCCTGAAACACCAATTCAAAAGAACATATGCACACCAAGGTTCACAGGAGCACTATTTACAATAGCTAAGAATTGGAAGTAATCTACATGCCTAACAGTAAATGAGTGGATCAAAAAACTGTGGTACTTTTACACGATGGAATACCATGCAGTAGAAAGAAAGAGCTCCTACCCTTCACGACAGCATGGATGGAACTGGGGGGCATTATGCTGAGTGAAATAAGCCAGTCGGTGTAAGACAGATATCATATGATCTCACCTATAAGTGGAACCTAATCAACAAAATAAACAAGCAAGCGAAATAAAACCAGCAACATTGAAATAAAAAACAGGCTGATAGCAACCAGAGGGAAGGAGGGAGGAGGATCACAGGGGAAAAGGAGGGGAAGGGTCATCTAAGAACATGTAACATGCATAAAGGACCCATGAACAAAGCCAAATGTGGTAAGAATTGAGGGTGGGAGTTGGGGTGGGGTGGGGCTGGGGAAAGTGATGGTGGGAAAATGTTGACATGAGGATGATGGGACAGGGTGCAGCACAGATGGGATAAAGGGGGGGAAATGAGACAACTCTAATAGCATAATAAAATATGCAAAAAAAGTATGTATAACATGAAAGTGCGATGGAAACAATGGGGTAAGAAAAGGGAAGATTATACTATGAGGTTTGAAGTAAAATTGAAATGGGATTGGATTATGAAAGCAAAATTGCAGAAAAATCACAGAAGGGTTGAAGGCAAAAACAGCTGAATTAAGTTTAATAAAGGTAGAACAGGAATAAGAATGTTGCACAGAAGCGAAAAGTGAATATGAGATGTTTACCATGAACAAAAACTGTTTTTGAGAAGTGGGGCAAGCAAACCAATAAGAGTAAGGAGTAAAGCACAGGTTGACAGAGAGAAAAAATAAAAATTCCTTACTCAACTGATCTGGGGCAGGGTGGAGGTGAAATGGGTAAGGCAGCAGGAACCTATTCTATTTGATTTAAAGAAAAAACAAGTAATAAACACAGAGTTCCTTCGGAGAAATATAGCAATGACCATGGTATTTTGCCTAACTAGCCACTGTTTACAAAAGTTGGAAAAGAAATAAGACTCTTATAAGAGGGAAAAAACTGTGAGCTGGCTTAAAGAAGAACCCTTATGCGATATTAGATGGAGGAGAAATAGTGAGAGTAAGAGATAGGAACGTGGCATAATGTTAGAGAAAATAAAGTTAACCACAACAATAATAAAGCTCAGGCAGATGTTGAAATGGATTGAGACCAGGGAAGGGTACTGTGTGGGATTTTGAATAACAATAACATGATAAAAAATATATATAATCTGAATAAATAGAATAAAAAGAGGCCAAGAGCAGTGATTTATTTGGAATGTGAGTGAAGTGAAAGAAAAAAAAATTAATGTGCGATATGAAATGGAGAAAAACAAAACATAACACAATAAAAACACAACAAAACAAACAAAAAACCAAACAAAAAAAACCCTAAATAAATGAAGAGAGAAATTTTAAAAAGAAACATGTAACTTCTGCTGAAGAGTAAAGTGAAATTTGTCTGAGCTGTTGGTTTTCGCCTTTTGACTTCTTTCTGGATCTGTCTCTGGTTTTGTATCAGCTCAAGGTCTTACTGTCTTACTCTTGGGGGGAAAAATTGTTTGTGGTAAAGCCTGTCAGGCTGGTTTTGCAGATCTTCCAGGCTCCTGTAGGCAGTGAAAGCTTGTGCTCTATTTTTTCCTTTCCTGTGGTTCAGCAAGGAAGTGGGCTCAGTCTGGGCTAAAATAATCACGTGCCCATTTTTCAGCCCACGTCCTCAGAGCACTGTGCTGCCAACACTTACCACTCTGCGCGCAGTTGTGTGGGTCTGGTGCCGCAAACCACCTTGCTGCGCACCCCTTTGATCAGTCTCTGTGTGAGGTGCACTGAGTGGGAACAAATTGTGTCCACAATCCTCCCTCCTTGATGTCTGGGCAGCTGTATGGCAACATCCCTGCATGGTGCACCTCAGTTCCCCTTTGGAAAAAAGTCTCTTTGGGCACCATTGCTGCTCCGCGCCACTGCCTGACTTTCCACACACTCCAGTTCTCTGGCAACATTAGTCAATCTCAAACACAGCCAGTCGGAACCCACCTCTTTTCCCAATTCCAGGTGCCACCAGAATCCCCCCTCCTCCAGCACTGTCCCAGCCAGCAATCACCACTCTGGCTTCTCTGTGCAGATAGCTGTGTGTGTACCTGTGTCCCTTCCCCGCTCCCCCGCCCCGAGACTTTACACATTCAAGTCTCTCCTTGCATGAGTCTGCGATTTACCTGCCCTGGCAGAGGAAGGAGCAGCTAGGCTGCTATTACTGACCATCTCTCCTCTGATGTTTTCCCTGAGGCAGCGGAGGTTTCTTGTGCCACATCTGGGGAATTTTCTAATCTGCCTATAATATCTCCTTACCACCTATTTTGAAGTGTCTGCTCCACACTTTAGATTCCAAGCTTCATATAACCTAAGATTCTGTTGGCTGTTCACTTTGTCTTTTGGAAGACCAGCTAAGTGTCCCAGTTGGGTGAATGAGCAAGTGGGGTGGCATTACAACATATTACCTTATACTTTATCATTCAGTCCCCCTCTTCACACTTTCCACACACACAACATGTTTGTCCTAGCCATATGCATAGCAAGACCACAATGATCAACTCAGTATATTTAGGATTGACATACTAATTTAATCTATCACTTGTATCCAATTTTTTTCAGTTGACTTAATAAGGCATCATTTAGGGTTAGGTATTATATTTAGTTATCATATCTCTTTAGCTTTATTTAATCTGGAACATCTTTTCTTTGTCTTTTATTAACATTCTCAGGGAATGTCAGTTCTCTGTTTTTTCATTATTCTCTGATTTTTTTTTATTCTTTGTTTTAACAGAATGTCCTTCAGTTTGAATTTGATGTTTTATTAAGATTAGATTAAGGTTATGTATCGTCAATCAAAACGCTACATAGGTGATGCTATGTTCTTGTCAGGGGTTACATCTAGATTCACACAATGTCCACCTGCCATTTCCTGATGATGTAATTTTATCACCCAGTCAAGCTGTGGTTCAGTTTACCCGTTCTATTGTTATGGCATTTTATTCCTTACAAACAGTAAAAAATCTGTCCAGAGACACTTTAACAATGTAAATACCCTTCTTTTCATCAAGGTTTTCCCTAAATTTAGCAACCTTCAATGGTTCTTGCCTGACCCAATAATTACTATGATGATTGCAAAATGCTAATTTCCCAATTCCAGCATTCTTCCACATTTATCAGTCATCACTTGACATTCTACTGTAATTAAGAGACTTTCATCTTATTGGGTTATTTTTTTAGTCAGCTAGTTATTATTGGTATGGACTCATTATCTCTTATAAATGGTTTATAATTAATTATTGTACTTCTTTTAATTATTTTGCCATGAATTCTGTTTTATTTCCTATGAACATTTCTATATTTGCTTTCTTTTGCCCAGTATTTGCTTGACATGTATTTTATGTCCTTATTTTCAGCAATTCTGTTTCATTTTATTTTTAAAAAAATTTAATTGTTTTCCTAACAGACTTATCCCAATTTTCTCCATTGATCTCCCCTGCTCCACCTGCAGCCCCCATTCCCACAGTCAATCCCCACTTTGTTGTCCTTGTCCATAAGTCCGTTACACCTGTTCATTGGTTAGACCCTTTCCCTTTCTTCCACCCTTATCCCCTGCCCCCTTCCCCTCTGGTGGCTGTCAGTCCGTTCCTTGTTTCCATGATTCTGGTTCAATTTTGCATGTTTGTTTGTTTTTTTCATTAGATTCCTCTTATAGGTTAGAACAGACGGTATTTGTCTTTCACCACCTGGCTTATTTCACTTAGCATAACCCTCTCCAGATCCATCCATGCTGCCTCAAAGGGTAAGAGGTTGTTTTTTTTTTTCTGCTTTATAGAATTTCAGTGTGTAAATGTACCACAGTTTTTTGTTTCACTTATTTACTGATGGGCACTTAGGGAGTTTCCAGCACTTGGCTATTGTAAATAGTGCTGCTATGAACACTGAGGTGCATAGGTTCTTTCAAAATGCTAATTCAGGATTCTTAGGGTATAATCCCAACAGTGGAATTGCCTGGTCAAAAGGCAATTCCATTTTTAGTTTTTTGAAGAAATTTCATACTGTTTTCACAGTGGCTGCACCAGTCTGCATTCCCACCAACAGTGTGCTAGGGTTCCCTTTTCTCCACAACCTCACAAGCACTTGTTGTTTGTTGATTTGTTTATGATGACCATTCTGATCAGTGTGAAGTGGTATCTCATTGTGGTTTTAATTTCACCTCTCTGATGGCTAGGGATTCTGAGCATCCTTTCATATGCCTCTGGGTCCTCTATATGTTTTCCTTCGAGAAGTGTCTGTTCAGGTCCTTTGACCATTTTTTAATTGGATTGTTTGTTTTCCTGGTGTGGAGTCATGTGAGTTCCTTATATATTTTGGACATCAAACCTCTGTCTGATGTATCATTGGCAAATGTGTTTGGCTGGTTCCCTTTTCATTTTGATGATGTTTTCATTAGCCATGCAGAAGTTTTTTGAGTTGATGTAGTCCCATTTGTTTAGTCTTTTCTTTATTTCCCTTGCTATATAGGATATATCAGGGAAAATGTTGCTATGTGAGATATCTGAAATTTTCCTGCCTATTTTTTTTCCGGGGTCTTTATGGTGTCACACCTTATGTTTAAGTTTTTTATCCATTTAGCATTTATTCTGGTGTATGGTGTATGTTGGTGATCTAGTTCCATTTTTTTGTATGTACCATTCTAGTTCTCCCAACACCATTTAGTGAAGAGGTTACTTTTACTCTGTTTTATGCTGCTGTCCCCTTTGTCAAATATTAATTAAGCACAGAGACATGGGCTTATATCTTTGTTCTCTATTCTCTTCCATTTATCTATGTGTGTTCTCTGATGCAATAGCCAAGTGCTGGAAGCAACCAAAGTGCCTCTCTGTAAATGAGTGAATCAAAACCCTATGGTACACTTACACAAGGGAATTCTGTGCAACAAAAAGAAAGATGGAGCTTCTACCCTTCGTGACAGAATGGACGGAACTGGATAGTATTATGCTAAATGAAATAAGCCTAGCAGTGAAAGACAAAGACCATGTGAGCTCACCTATTAGTAGAATGTAATCAATTAAACAAACAGGGAAGCAAAATAGAACCAGAGACATTAAAATAAAGAACAAAGTTTATATATATAAAGAGTGTCATGCAATGCATAATGGCATTTCGGTCATATATCACGTATATGATAGTGGTCCCTTAACATTATAATAGAGCTGAAAAATTACTATCGTCTAGTGATATTTCAACATCCTACCGTCATAGCACAAAGCATTACTCACATATTTGTTGTGATCCTGGTATAAACAAACATACGAAGCTATCAGTTCCATAAATGTATAGAACATACAATAATGAACAGTATATAATACTTGATAATGATAATAATGACTATGTTACTCATTTATATATTTTTGTTTTGTACTTTTATCATTATTTTTTAGTGTACTCTTACTACTGATAAAAATAATTTACCATAAAACATGCTTTGTTACACTGGCAAAAGCCTAATGCATTTCCTATATCTTGCTCATCTTTATTGCATAATTTTTCTTGTGCTTGATTTATTGTCTTGTTTCATACAGTAAGGTTCTGGATAGGTTTTTGCCCTAGGAACAATAAACTGTACCATATAGCCTAGGTCTCTAGTACACCACCTAGAGTTATGTAACTTCACTCTGTGGTGTTCAAACTATGATGAAATTGCTAAATGAGTCAATTCTCAGAACACATTCTGCCTGAAGAGCAGAAACAAGAAGTCAAGCAATTAACAAAAGTTAAAGCTAATATTAATGAATTACAAAATATAAAAAAATAGAACTAATGAAAAAGCTTTTTCATCAAAACCATGATAAAATACATAAACCACTGGCTAATCTAATAAAGAGGAAAGGGAGAAACACAATTAGAAATGGAAAAAGGAAAAATTGGCATAGATATGGAAAAATGGAAAATAATTATATGAGAAGGCTTTACTTGATCTTGTGAAAATACATTTCAAATCTGGATGAAATAGATGATTTTCAATGAAAATATGTTACCATAAATTGTCTCCAGGTTAGATTTTTAAAAATAATAATAAATGAATTATCATTGAAAGAAAAAATCCAATCATACTGATGAGCTGTCTTTCCCAAAAAACAGTTTCAAATAATTTTATAAGGTATTTTCTCTCAGACATTCAAGTAATACTTCATTCTAGAAGTCTTTCAGCTATTCCTGAAGGTAGAAAAAGGAAGCTTCTAAACTCTTCTTAAAAAGTTAATGTAACATTGACATGAAATCAAACAAAAATGCTTCTAAAAGAAAACCATGACTGATCCTATTTATGTATACAGACACAAGAATTCTACAGAAAATACTGGTAATTAGAATTATGTATTAGTAATTATGTAATATGTATTAGTAACACAATGAAAATATTTAGAATAATGATTTGCATGCATTAAGCTTTTGGTAGCTACACAGTAAATGTAAACTATTATTAGAAATGAAACAATCAGACATTTCTTGAACACTTGCTGTGTGAAATAGGCATCATGTAGAATACCCATACATACAAGGTATGGTCTTTGTTACTAAGGAGCTTATGTTAAACCTATGGAGATAGTAGATACATTTTTCTCTTAACTGTAAACTCAGAATGTACAAATGGATGCTAAATCCTGGCAAAGAATAGAGCTAATGAAGTGGGAGAGAGCATGTAGAGAGGAGGGGTAGGGAATCTAAAAATAAATGTCAGTCCTACCTCATAGATGAAATCAAAGCTTATCTCATAAAAAGGGCCACAGTGAGAGAGATAATATCATGTAGAGTTCTGATTTGTCTATTTTTTTAAATTAAAGACAACAAAGGGGATTAGAGGCTTTAAGACACAATCTAAGCTCACCACTGCCACATACATCACTGGTACAATTACAATGCAGAGTTATAATCTGATTTTACAGTTCTTACTTTTTTCATAGTGCTTCTCTAAAGCTGTTAGCATTTAGAAATATATTATTGTTTTATTCCTTCTCACTATTCAATATCTCCCATATGGCCCTTCCATCATCTCTACTATGAAAAAAAAAATGTGGTTCTTACAATAATTATCTTTTTTTTAAGAATATTCATTTATTTATTTCCAGAGAAAGGGAGGGAAAAAGAGAAGGAGAGTAACTTCAATGTGTGGTTGCCTCTCAGAGCCCCCACTGGGGACCTGGCCCACCGCCCAGGCATGTGCCCTGACTGGGAATCAAACCAGCGACTCTGGTTCACAGGCCAGTGCTCAATCCCCTGAGCCATACCAGCCATGGTGATTATCTTTTAATTTTGCATAATAAAATAAATTATTAAAGTCCAACTTACACTATACCCTTTGGTGTAGTTTTATCTTTTTCCCTTTTGATAAAGAATTGACAACTCAGGTTTGATTTCATGATATTGGCAAGGACATGTTTTTCAATTGTTTTGCTCCTATTTAAGGTTTTTAGCATTCTGACATGAAGAGATTTGGCACCATCAATACATCAGTTTTTACAGAAAGATGGGAGACCTTCTGTGACCCATTATTTTTAAACGTGCCTGCACACACTTTGAATTAGATCCTGACCAAATGTGCACAAAAATAATATATGCTAAATAAAGAACTTTGGGTGCAGGGATTAGCTATAATTGGGATGCTAGGTTTTGATGCTAAGAAGAATTATTTTCAGATACTGATTTGGTAAGAATGTGATTACTATTGTACTTCCTGTCTCCATTGGTGCTGGCTCAGGATCCAGGACAGGCCTATGCTAGAGATAAAGCCCATCAGTGAGATCAGTTTCAGGGAGCAGAAAAAGGCAAAGTCAGGTAAAACTAGAAAGATCCATAATAAATGTTACCTCCTTTATAAAGATTTCGCTCATCTTCATAACCTTATGTGTCCTCTCTCTCCTTTGAACTCAACATAAAATTGTATCTTTATATCTTGATATTAAAACTAAATGCCAATTGTGTGCTCTTCATTAAACTATGTACTTATATGCATATTTAATTTAAGCATCTTAACAATCATACATGATAGAAACTTTGATCCTTATTTTACAAATGGAGAAACTGAGACTTGGAGATAAGTAGCCAGCCCACCAATGCACAGGTGGGGCATGGTAAAGCTGGAGTTATTAACCGAATCCCTGTAGAGCCAAAGCTTACCCTGACACTGTGGCACCTCTAAAAGTTAGTCTACTTGAGCTTGTACTACAGTTATGTGTTCATTCATTTACTCCTTACAGAATTATAAACCCTTGGAGAAAAATATTGTATTCAGACTTAATCGTACCTTGAAGATTGTATGGAACATTAAAATATTCAGGCATGTTTTAAAATGTGACACTTTGGTAATGTTCTATTTCCACAACTAGAGTATGATTCCCTGCACAATAAGAATTCTCTCTCTACATATATCCAGATGAATAAATATTGTGTGAGTGACTGACTGAATAAGAATAAACCGCATTGTCTTTACTACTATAACTTTAGAGTAAGTCTTGAATTCAAGTAGTGTCAGTCCTACAACTTTGTTCTTTAATATTATGTTGCTTCTTTTGGGTCTTTCACCTCCATATAAACTTTAGAGACAGTTTGTCGATTACTTTTTGCGAATTCATTAAACCTATAAATCAAGTTGAGGAGAACTGACCTCTTTGCAATATTGAATCTTTCTATCCATCACTTTCTAAAGTGAAAGATTAGATTATTGATTTTAGATTTTCCTCATTTCTAATATGCACATTTAATGCTATGTTTCCCTTAAAATTTTGCTGCATTCCTCACATTTTAAGTTGCATTTTAATTTTTATGTATTTTAAAATATTTTAAAACTTCTCTTGGGATTTTTTTTTTACCCATGTGTTACTTAGAAATGTATTACTTAAACTCCAAATATTTGGGGATTATCCAAGTAGCTTTCTGTGATTTTCAGTTTAATTCCATTTGTGACTTTAAGATAGATATTACTTTGGATAGTATTGACATTTTGATGATATGAATTCTTCCTACCCATGAGCACGGTCTGTGCTTCCACTTATTTGTACCTTCTTCAATTTCTTTCTTCACTGTCTTAAATTTTTGGAGTACAGGTCTTTTGCATCCTTGGTTAGGTTTATTCCTAGGTATTTTATTGTTTTTGTGACAATTGTGAATGGTATTTTTTTCTTAATTTCTCTTTCTGTTAGTTCCTTATTGGCATATAAAAATGCAACTGATTTCTGGACATTAACTTTAAATCCTGCTACTTGTCTGAACTCATTTATCAGTTCTAGTAGTTTCTTGGTGGAATCTTTAGGGTTTTTTCTGTACAGTATCATGTCATCTGCAAATAATAGTAGTTTTATTCACTCCTTTCCAATTTGGATGCCTTTTATTTCTTATTCTTGTATGATTACAATGTATAGGACTTCCAGTACTATATTGAATGACAGGTAAAGCAGACAACTCCCTCTTGTTCCCAATCTTAAGGAGAATGCTTATAGATTTTTTTGCCCATTGAGTTTGGTCCTGGCAATGCGTTTGTCATATATGGCCTTTATTAAATTTAGGTATGTTCCCTAACATACTTTGCTGAGAATTGGCTGGGTTTTATCAAATGCTTTTTCTGCATCTATTGATATGATCATGTGGTTTTTATCCTTCACTTTGTTTATACGGTGAATTACATATATTGATTTACAGATATTGTAGCAACCCAGCCTGCATTTCTGAAATAAATCTCACTTGATCATGGTGTATTATCTTTTTGACGCATTGCTCTATTCATTTAGCTAATATTTTATGTTCGCCTATAATTTTCTTTCTTATAATGTCTGTCTGGTTTTGGAATTAATATAATGCTGGCTTTATGAAATGATTTCCCTACTCTTACTTTTATGAAATAGTTTGAGGAGAGGTGTTAGTTCTTCTCAGAATGTTTGGTAAAATTTAACTATGAATCCATCTGGTCCAGGGCTTTTGCTTGTTGGGAGTTTTTGATGACTGCTCAATTTCATTAGGTGTAATCTGTCTATGAAGATTCTCTGATTCTTCCTGATTTAGTTTTAGAAGATTGTATGTTTCTAAGAATTTATTCATTTTGTCCAGGTTTTACAGGTTGTTGGCATATAGTTGTTCATAATACTTTCTTACAATCCATTGTATTTCTTTAGTGTCAGTTGTTTTTTCTCTTCTTTCATTTCTGATTTTATTTATTTGGGTCCTCTTTCTTTTTTCCTCAATGAGTCTGGTTAAATTTTTGACAATATTGTTTATGTTTTTGAGGAACCAGCTCTTGGATTCATTGATCTTTCTCTCTATACATTCAATGCAGTCCCTATCAAGATTCCATTGACATATTTTATACAACTAGAACAAATATTTCAAAAATTTACATGGAACTACAAAAGACCCCATGTAGCACCAGTGATCCTGAGAAAGAAGAGCAAAGTTGGAGGAATCATGCTACCTCATACGAAACTTTACTACAAGGACATGGTAATCAAAACAGCCTGATACAGGTATAAAAACAGAAACATAGATTAATAGAACAGAATAGAGGGCCCAGAAATAAACCCACAACTTTAGAGTAAGTTAATATTTGACAGAGGAATCAAGCACATACAGTGGGCTAAAGATAGTTTATTCAATAAACAGTGTTGGGAAAATTGGACAGATCCATGAAGAGAAATGAAACGACCACTTTCTTACACCACGCACAAGAATAAATTCAAAATGGATCAAAGACTTAAATGTTAAACCCAAAACCATAAAAATCATAGAAGAAATCATGGGCAGCAAATTATCGGACACTGCTCACAACATTATTTTACCAGATATATCTCTCCAGTCAAGGGAAACAAAAAATAAACCAATGGGACTACATCAAAGCAAAAAGTCTTTGCAGAGTAAAGGAAATCATCAACAAAATAAAGACAACACACAGAAGGGAAGAACATATCTGCCACATTGATATAGGATTAATATCCAAAATTTGTACAGAACTTACAAAATTCAATACTAAAAAAAAATAACCAACAACCCAATTTTTAAAAAATGGGCAAAGCACCTGAATAGACACTTCTCTAAAAAAGACATACAGATGGCCAACAGACATATGAAAATATGCTCAATGTCACTAATCATCAAAGAAAAGCAAATTGAAAGCACAAGGAGAACCCTGGCTGGTGTGGCTCAGTGCATTGAGCACTGGCCTGAGAACTGAAGGGTCACTGTTTCAATTCCCAGTCAGGGTATATGACTGGGTTACGAGCCACGTCCCCAGTAGTTGTCATGTGAGAGGCAGCCACACATGATGTTTCTCTCCTCTTTCTCCGTCTCTTCTCCTCTGTCTAAAAATAAATAAATAAATAAACCACAAGGAGATATCATCTTATGCCTGTCAGAATGGCTATCACCAATAAATCAGGAAACAACACTTTCTGGTGAGGATGGGCAGAAAGGGGAATCATTTTGCACTGTTTGTGAGAATACGCATTGGTGTAGCCAGTGTGGAAAGCAGTATGGAGATACCTCAAAAAGTTAAAAATGGATCTGTCTTTTGACCCAGTGATTCCACTTCTGGGAATATATCTGAAGGAACCCAAAATACTAATTTGAAAGAACATAAGCACTCCTATGTTCATTGCAACCTTATTTACAATAGTCAAGGTATGGAAACATCCCAATTGTCCATCAGTAGATGAGTGGATAAAACATTATGGGACATTTACACTATGGAATATTGCTTGGCCATAAAAAAGAAGAAACTTTTACCAATCGTAACAGTGTGGATGGACCTGGAGAATGTTATACTAAGTGAAATAAGCCAGTCAGAGAAAGACAAATACCACATGATTTCACCCATATGTGGAATCTAATGAACAAACTGAACTAACAAGGAAAATGAGGGCAAAGTCATAGATGGAGAGCAAGATGACAATTAATGTGGGGAGGAGTTGAGGGGGTGAAGGGGTTGAACAAAAAGGAAAAATGACTTACAGACATGGACTACAGTGTGGTGATTACTGGGAGGGGCATGAGAGTATAAGGAGGCTAAATGGTAATGGAAAAATATAATAAAAAAAGAAAAAAGTGAATAGATATTGCATTTTTTTCTGATTTTAAATATGTTAAGTTGTGTCTTATGGCCCCAATTGTGGTCTATTTTGGTGAATGTTCTATGTGTGCTTTAGAAGAATCTGTATTTTGTTGTAGGATGAAGTAGTCTATACACATCAATTAAGTTCAACTACATCCTTACTGATTTTCTACCTGATGCATCTGTCCATTTCTTATAGAGGAATATTGTAGTTCCCAATAGTACTGTTTTATCCATCTATTCCTCTTTTCATCTTTATCAGTTTTTGCCTGTGTATTTTATAGAGTTTTTTTTTTTAATTTACCTATTTATTTTTAGAGAGAGGGTAAGGGAGGGACAAAGAGAGGGAAAGAAACCTCAATGCATGAGGGCAACCTCAATTGGGTTGCCTATCACATAGACCCCAATTCCAGGTCTGGTCCCACAACCTAGGCATGTGTCCTCATTGAGCATCGAACAGGCAACCTTTTGTTTTGCAGGACGATACTCAGCCAACTGAGCTACGCAGGTGGTCATGGTTGCATCATGTGTTTTGATGCTCTGTTGTTATGCAAAAACACATTAGGGATTGTTATGTCTTCTTGGAGAATTGATGACTTAACATGATGTAATTCCCCCCTTTATCTCTGATAAATTTCCTTGCTCTGAAGTCAGCAATGTCTAAAATTAATATGACCACTTTCACTTTCTTTGATTAGTGTTACCTCTAACAATTATTAGTGATATATCTCTCCATCTCTTTACTTTTAATCTGTATATGTCTATGTTTAACATGGGTGTTTTGTAGGCATCATATAGTTGGGTACTTGTTTTTTTCTGATCCAGTTTGAATATCTCTGCTTGTTTAATTGGTGTATTTAAACCATTCACATTTAAAGTGGTTATTGACAGTTTGGTTATTGGTTACTGTTTTCTATGTGTTTCCGTTGTTTATTCTTATATTTTTCTTCTGCTCTTTTTCTGCCAGTTGTGCTTTTAACTTTTGAGCATTTTATAAGATTCCTTTTTCTCTGATTTCTTAGCATATCAAATATAGTTCTTTTTGCTTTTTTTAATGAGTGCCATATATTTTACAAAGTATATTTTAACTATTCCTAGTCCACATTTAAGTAATAGTATACTCCTCCCTGGTAATATGAGTACTTTATAAAAGAAAAAAAACTTAATTCTTTCCTTGTATCCTTTCTGCCACTTACTTCACTTGTATATTCACATACATAAGCATACATACACAAACACACAAAAATTAATATATCGTTGCTGCTATTATTTTGAATAAATGTTATCTGTTAGATCAATTAAGAATAAGAGAAACAAGTTTTTGTTTTACCTTCACTTTTTCTTTCTCTAATGTTCTTCATTTTTTTCAATGTAGAACCAAATTTCTGACCATATCATGTTTTTTATCTCTAAAGAACTTCTTTGGACATTTCTTGCAAAGCATATCTACCAGCAACAAATTGCCTCAACCTAATTTTGCTTATCTGAGAAAGTCTTTATTTCTCTTTTAATTTTGAAGGATAATTTCACAGGGTACATAATTTTATGTTACTATTTATTTTCCCCTCAACACTAAATGTTTCACTCCATTCTCATTGTTTGCATGATTTGAGTAGAAATCAGATATAATTCTTATCTTTGCTCCTCTATAGGTAAGGTTCCCCTCAACCTGGCTTCTTTAAGGATTTATTTTTTAAGTTTTCTGTGGCTTGAAAATTATATGCTTACGTTTAGTTTTGGATTTGTTTGTTTATTTTTTTTTCCATTTTTACTTTTTACATATTGGTGTTCCCTGAGCTTCCTGAGTCTGTGGTTCAATATTATGGAAAAATAGTCATATGTTTTCAAACGTTTCTTATGTTCTTTTCTCTTTTCTCCTTCTACTATTCCCATTACATGTATGTTATATCTTTTGTAGTTGTCACATAGTCCTTGTATATTATGTTTGTTTCAGTCCTTTGTTTCTGTTTCATTTTTAGCTTTGGAGGTTTTTGTTGATATATCCTCCAACTTAGAGATTATTTCTTCAACTGTGTCCAGTTTACTAATAGGCCCATCAAAGGCATTATTCATTTGTCACAGTATTTTGGATCTGTAGCATTTCTCTTTTTTTGTAAGAATTTCCATTTCTGTGTTCATGTTGAATGCTCTCTACTTTATCCTTTAGAAACCTTAGAATATTAATGATAGCTATTTTACGTTATACTTCAGATTATTCCAACATCACTGCCATATGTGACTTTGGTTCTGATGTTTGCTGTTTCTTCCAACTTTGTTTTTTCCTTTTTAGTATTTTTTGATTTTTGGTGGAAAGTTGAGCATGATGTATTTGGAAGAAGGAAGTGTGTTAAATAGACCTTCGGTAATGTGCTGGCAGGGTGTAGGGGAAGAGCAAGCATTCTTTAGGCCTGTGATTAGGTCTCAGTCTTTCACTGAGCCTGTGCCTCTGAACTTCGAACTTCAAAAGTTCTTCTCAGTCCCTTCCTCGCTTACATTGGGCAGGATGACTAGAATGGGCTGGGGTGGGTTATTTCTCTCCCCTCTTGTAAATAGCTACAATGGCTGCATTTGTGCATTTTCCTTCCCCCATGGTGGTTAGGCTCTGGTAAACCCCCAATATTTTAGGCTACGGTAAAATAATTTATCTTGATGCCAGTCCTTGTTAAGAAAAATAGAATGTTCTGGCATATTTAAAATGATTCTTTTTCTCCTTTCCTTACCACTACCAAAATGGTTTTTTTTTATCTGATTTTTATTGCAAGAACCTGGCCAAACTCATAGAGATAAAATTCACTAAAGTATGGCAGCCAACTATTACTGAGTTCCGTGGAGTTTTATCTCTCAGACGTGTCCATACTTAACATCTAGCAATTTATTAATAGGTTTTCCTACCCCAGTATTGGTTCCCTCAGAGGTTTGTACTTGAGGCTTTCAGTTTTAGTACATTGTGATTCTTTGTATTTGCTTTCCTGTTTCTCTAATTTTGTGGGTAATATCTTGTTCTGGGACCTCACTGCTAAGAAATGTTGATTATTCACTTTGTTGAGCTTTTTCCTTTTTATTAGGGTGGACTGACAGCTTCTAAGCTCCTTACATGCTGTACTGGAATGCAGAAGCCCCCATACATTGTCTATTTAACTTCCATTATTATACTATGAAATAGGCACTACTTTTATCATTATCTTAAGGATGAGAGGCTGATAATCAAATGGTTTACGTGACTTGCCCAAGGTCACACAGTTACCACTGACAGATCAAAGACTTGAAAGTAAATCAACCTAGTTCCAATGCCTATATTCCAATCCATTATTTTCTACCATGCTAACATTATTGGCTAAAAAGGGTGCTGCATAATTAATTAAAATTTAGTTGTACTTATATATACTAATGTAAATCCTATCAATATTTTAATCTTCCTTCAAATCTCCATTCAAGGCTTACCTCCTCCAAGAGGCCTTTTCAGCCTTCTCCAATATCTTAATGTTTATTTGATTTGGTAATCAGAATAATGTCCACGCTTGTCTGTGGAGCTGTGAATATGTTAGGTTTAATGGTAAAGAGAAAATATGGCTGCTGATAGAATTAAGATTGATAATTAACTGACCTTAAAATATAGAGGTTATCTTGGATTATCAATATAGTTCCAATGTAATTGCAAAAGTCCTTAAAAGTAGAAGAAAGGATCAATCAGTGGAAGATGTGACTACTGAAGAAAAATACGGAGGCCCACATCATTGTTGGCTCTGAAGATGGAGGATAGAACCATAAACCAAGGAATATGGGTGGCCTCTAGAAGGCAAGGAAATGAATTCTCCACTGAAATATCCAGAAAGGAATATATCCTTCCCAACACTTTGATTTCAGCCCAGTGAGACCCATATCAAACTGCTAATCTATAGAACTGTGAGATAACAAATTGTGTTGTTTTAAGCCACTGAATTAGTGGTGATTTATTAGTGTAGTTACAGGAACCCAATACACTTGACCCTTGTGAACTCCTGATGCTGAACTGATTGTCTTAACAAAATATTCATCAAGTCTTCAGTGGGGCAGCCTTGTATTTATTAATAATCAGCTTTTAAAATATATAATTTTCCCACAATTAGAGTGTATATTATTTGAAAGCAGGAGATATGCCACATATTTTGCTACCCACTGAATTAAGTACCATTGGTTTGTGTAAATCTGTTCAATAGTATTGATAGTGGTGACTCCTTACACAGGTAAAGGATGTCATTCATTTCCTTCTAAACAAACTTTTTTTTTCCAAATCTCTATCAATAAGTGGTTTAAAAGGTTTATTTCATAGATCCTTCTCAGTTTCTACATATAGAGAGTTGAAGACTGTTTTATCTAAGTTGATGGTTTCTGATAGAAGTGTGATATTTGCAAGTTCCTTCTTTCATAGCTATATCGGAGACCAGTTATTTTACAAATTAACTTAAAATGAAAAATTAGCTTACTTTTCAGTTAATAAGGCACAAGTGATGCTTTTGGATGTTTTGCAAACTTCAATTCAAAATTACCTCACTCAAAAGTGCAATTTTTCTGGTTGCTAGGTAATTACTTTTTTTTTTAATGTGTAATACTGTCTTTTTAGGACATTTTGAATTAAGATAGAAAGAGAGAGTTGTTTGAACAAAACAACCACTAAACATAATCATTAATTATTTATCAGGACCATATCTAAGTTTCTTTTACAATGCTGATTTCCAGTGCAACTTAATCTGGAGTAGCCATGATTTTAACTATCTCATAATAACACTTCAGTGATAGTCTGCAAATACCCAATTATGATGTCTTTATAATGAGAGATTAGTATAAGAAAATGCACAAGAATCCATTATGATGTCAATGTGATGTCACAGTAAATATGATGGTAAAACTATGACAGTGTAAGTCTTTGGAGAACCCACATTGAGGGATGTGATTATAAAGGGATGCAAGTACATGGAGGAGAGTTATATCAAGTTATGAAAACAAAATCAAATAATAGCTCATATATCAATCCATGAACTACAGAAATTCCAAGGCCAGGTATTACTGTAATGATGTTTGTAAGCTTAGTGAAGAATAAAATGCCCAACAAAGGGTAACATGTGAGCCACTTGATCACAGCGCTGTCAAGCTTATTTAGGAATTAACAAGGCAGCTGAAAAATTCTTCATGGTGGCGTATCTCTGTTCAAATGGACAATACTATAAGGGCAATATCTTGTCCTTAACTTTCAAAGACCAAGAACTCATGTCAGCACAGCATTAATGAGTTAGAGCCTCTGTATTGCAGTTTTCCATTTCCTTCTCCACCTGGTAGTTCCTTTTAACTATTTCCTAGGTTTATATTATTTACAAATTAATTTTCAAAACCAAACTGAATATTTTGTTTAAATATCTTTACAGTAGGTAGAGGTGAGAGAAAAGAATAATACTGAAATTCATAACCTGGAGCTCAAATATTGGGTTTCAAAATGCCCAGAAACTTCCTGAAATTATATACACAATTTTATGCAAAAATGCATACAGGCATTTGTGAGTGGTGGTGGTAGCAGCCCCTTTAACTTTAATGAGATTATCAAAGACTCACTACTCCAGAAATTTTTAAAGCACTGGTGCATGTAAGCTTGTCTGTTTCAGGAAGCAACCAATAACAGTACTGGAGATCTAGAGCAGTAAGTACTGTTAATTAAGTACAGAAATCTAAAAGGAAGAGGACTTATAATAAAAACAGTAAATGATAATGTAGGAGAAGCTCAAAATGACAACATGCTATGATTTTTCAATGTATACTGTGTCAGGGATTTTATGAAATTATGGAATATGAATTCCCTTAAAAATACTCCTTGATTTACCATAGGGATTCAAAATACAAGCCAGGTCATCGTTGGCCAAAGGGACCAGGCACATCATCAAGGAAGCAGAGTCTGGTCAGGGATGAGTCAGACTCCAGGTAGGCAATAAATGTCAAGAATTGATAAATGCACAGGCCAAAGTGATACAATTCCATGCAGTCAGCAGATAACAGATCCATAGTTGAATAGCAGGGTAAGGTAAATGATCAAATGGTCATACAAATGAATTGAAGGTGAAATAATTTGTCAGGTCAGCATAATAGCTTTACAGCATTAACTGGAAACAATAACAACTATTGTTGATCACTGGCTAGGTACTCTACATACATTATCTCTACTGTTCTTACGAAGTCTCTCATCTTTTACACCCAATTTAGATAGAAGGAAATAGAGGTTTTTTTAGTCTGCTGGGGTTGCCATAATAAATTACTGCACTGTAGGTCTTAAACAATAGAAATTTATTTCTCACAGTTCTCAAGGTTGAGAAGTCCAAGTTCAAAGTACTGGCTTGGACTCTCATCCTGGTTTGCAGAAGCCTCCTTCTCACTACAATTTCACAGGATCTTTCACATATGTGTGTGCATGTGCACATACACCTCTTCCTCTTTTTATAAGGCCACTAGTTCTGTCATCAGGACCCCATCCTCCTGACCCAATCTAACCAATATTACTTCCACAAATCCTAATTTGCAAATACTAGGGTTAGTGTTTGGAGGGCACAAACATTCATTCCTCAGAGGCCCAAGTTCATATAGCTAATAAGGTACTTTAGCATCCTGAGATCTCTACTTTTATTTCATCTCTTTATTTCTGTCTTTAAATGGCCTTTTTATTCTAACAAAATTTCTCTTTTTTTAATGTTGCCCTTACATTGCTTGAATTCTCTGTTGTGTTTGACATTGTTAACTTAATCTATTATTTATTCAACCAATATCCTTTGAACATATGCCTAATCTTAGGTTATATTTGTTAAAGTTACCAAAATTAATAAGACACAGTATTGCTCGCTAAGAGGTTGCAAGTTAGTAGTGGTGGAGGGTGGGATCAGGGTGGGGAAAACAGTAAGAGAACAGAAAAATTAAAAGAAATGGGGCATGGAATATAATGGGAGAATTTTTCTAATCAAGAAATTCATTTTATGGTAAGTGAAATGTAGCAATGGGCTCATGGGCATGGAATTTTTGGTCTTATTGTCTTTACCACTACCCTGAAGCAACTGGGCCTGTAGAACAGTGAAACAGCCCTTTGAAGTTTCCATTATGATTCCATCTGTGTGGTAGTACCTTAAGTGTTGATGGTGACATTCTCCACAGTGCAATTGTGCTCTATACTGGTAACTAATATGTGATATTGTTCCCCCATAGACAAAATTTATCAGTCCAGGAAATAAATTATCCCTTATAATTTTTAAGCAATGTTGTTGCTTACTTTCCCCAACATTTCAGGTTCTACCAGTCTAGTGGTCTTAGTTCCCAAAAGAGAAGGGTATCCACCAGAGGACACAGCGATACTTCCATTGAATGGACAATTTAGACTGTCATCTGTCCTTTTAAAATTTCTCTTGTAAGTGAATATGCAGTCAAATAAAAGATTACTATCTAGGTGGTGTTATGGATCCTGTTTTCCAATAGGAATTTTTGGGTTGTTCCTTCACAGGAAGTAGAATAAGAGGAATATATCTGATATGCAGATTATCTTCTGGTACACAGCTATTTTAAAAGTTAACAAACACTAAAACTTAATGCAGGCAAGACTACTAATGGCCTTAAAACTTCAGGAATTAAGGCTTGAGTCACTTATTCCAATAGTCAAGAACCAGTCAAAATGCTTGTAATATGTAATGGGTAACGGATGTACAGAGTTATAAATACTTTTTTAAAAAATATTTTATTTATTTATTTTTAGAGAGAGGGGAAGAAAGGGGGAAAAGAGAGAGGAACATTTATGTGAAAGGAGAACAACAATCGGTTGCTTCTTGTAAGTGCCCCCATGGGGAACCAAACCTGCAAAACAGAAATGTGCCCTGACCAGGAACTGAACTGGCAACCTATGGCTTTGCAGGACAATGCCCAACTGACTGAGCCACATTGGTCAGGGGAAGTTATAGGTGCTTTCTATAACTACATGATCAGTTTCAGAAAGGAGTACTATTATAATTATGAGTATTTATTACTAATTTTGACATGAATATATTTGTGTATGTATTAACCAATTTTTTTTACTACACTACTATTCCTCTATGATATAATGGAAGATATGGCAATAGTAGTTAACCTTAGATTTCACTATTTAAGTTACAGGACATCAAAGGGATAGAGTGGTATGAGTTGAACTGTGCCCCCCCCCCCATAAAAATTCTTGTGGTAAAATCTCAACCCTCAGTACCTCAGAATGTGACTGTTTTGGAGATTGGGCCTTTAAAAAGGTGATGAAATTAAATGAAGCCCTTAGGGTTGACCTTAATTAATTTGACTGGTATTCTTATAAAAAGAGGAAGCTTGGGAAGAAAAAAAGACACCAAATATGTATGTGCACAGATTAAAAAAAACAAAGCTACATGAGGACTTAGTGAGAAGGTGACCATTTACAAACCTATAAGAGCGGCCTCAAAAGAAACCAAACTTGTTGACTCCTTGACGTGGTATTTCTAGTCTCCATAACTTCGAGAAAAGTTATATGGTTTAAGTCATCCAGTCTGTGGGGCTGACTAATGCATGTGACGTGATTCAGTTAGGAAAGGGATAAATATCACCCAAAATTGGATAAGTATCTTCTTTTGGTTAATGCACTTTCAGTGGCACAAAGGAGAGCAGTATTATGTTGTGCTTTTTTTTAGACAGAAGACTAATATGGTTAAAAGAGGTGCATATGGATGTCAAGTTGATAAGGGTCTGCCTTTGGTGGTTTTACAAAGAATCAAGGATGAACTATGCTTCTTAGAATTTTCTCCTCTGTTCAGTTCTACATTAGTGTTAACCTCTAGAAAAAAAAAAAGTTCTGTGAGGTTTGTAAGGTGAAAGTAAAGAACCAGCTATTACGCTTTCAAAGTTGTGTCGGCATAATGGTCTAGGCACCATTGCAGGTCATGCACATTGTGGCTGATTTGCAGACTCACCTTGGTAGTTTAGAGCAGCAACTAGACATACATATACCCCAACTCCAACAATATCTCCTTCAGTTTTTCTGAGTCTTGGGATAGGTACACATGCAGTTCCATTGCAAAATTTGTCAGCTCCTTCTGCAAGTCACATACATTGATAACCTCGAAAACGGTGCTAGACAAACACAGGCTGCAGTCTCTCCTCTTGGGTTTCAGTCTATCCTTGTGAGTTTTAGTTTGCCCTGACCCTGCTCTCCTTGGTTTTCTTCTCAAATTCTGGCCCTGCTGACTGTTAGAAACAGTAGGCCTACATCAGGTACAGAGGCATCAGCCTTCCATTGTCTTCAGCATCAGCTCCCGCAATTGCACAGGATCCAAGCATATAGTGAATCACTTATTCCATTTCACTCAGAAAAGTTCTGATGCCTTAATCAAATTCTAACTGATAGAACCTCGACATCTCAGCTGCTCAACAGCCAAATTCCACTAGGTTTCTCTACATCTATGTTTGTGCCATGAGGCAGGAGACAGAATAGGAATGAGAAAGCCCTGAAATACCACACTGCCATCAACCAACCAAATTCCAGCATCCTGGTTACTGAGAAACACCTTGAGGCACCCAGCAAAGGGCCCTGCATGCACACCCTAGCAGTAGCTGACTGCTGTTTCACCTTGCTTCATTATCATGCTATTACAATAAATTAGCATTGTGGTTTGACCTCTGGGTGAGTAATCAGTGAAGATTTTGGGAAATTGCATGCACAGAAGTTTTAAAGTTATATAACCACTTGTGCATGTGCCCTAAAAAGCCCCACAAAGGAAACAAAGGAATTCAGAGAAAAACGTACTTCCTATAAAGCCTGCACCCTTTCAGAGGAAGGGGGCCAATTCCTGCTAGCAGAGGTCATCTGTTCCACATCTTGGGAAGTGTATTTTTCTTAATAAATCTCACTTGCTTCACTTAACTCTGTGTAGTCCTTTCAATTCATTGTTTGCAACCACCAGCTCCTTGGACCCCATCTCCATCTGCAGCACCACTTACAATTTGATGAATACCTAGAGAAGGAAATCTGCTTGATCTGTCAGGTTCACTTTTCTTCGGAATCTTTGCCAGTCATTTATTGGCTGCTTTTGGAGCTGTGGATTCCTTTTTTTTTTCCTCTCAGCCTTATGAAATTACCAAAACCCTCTGTAGACTCCTCCGAGTCTTAGCGACCACTTCTTCACAACTGCTTAATTTACCAGCCTGTCTATCCTTGCACCTTATGAATCAGAAAAATTCCTTGAGGGAAGTTAAAGGTAAAATGTTTGACATATGCTGGGCGAATTTTTCTCTTTTCTCTTGAATTTTGATTCTTTAATTCCGTCTTCCTTGATACTCTGATATCTTGAAACAGGAGAGGTGGGTTTTTTGTTTTTGTTTTTTTTTTTCAGATTTTTAAATTGTTCTCTTTCTCCTTTTCTTTCAAGATTTTGCACAACCAACATTTATCCTATCAAACTTTCCTTTACAACTTCCCTCCCACCACCCCAGGCAGACAATGACTTCATTATTAAAGCTTCAATAACATTTTGCATATGGCTCTTTTGGCACCTATCTTACTCTAATATTATCTGTTAACATTTCTATTGCCTCTACTGGAATGTGAGTTACTTGAGGGCAAAGACTATTTGATCCTATGCACAGTGCCTAGCACATAGGGTGACTCGAAGTTTAGTGAAGGAATTATATATAAATGTTCAATAGATGTTTTTTAATTGACTGTAGAAGCAGAAAAGTTTCTTTTGTTTTTGATATTTATAATTAATATATTCTGTTTTAAAAGTACATTGGTACTTGAGGGAGGCTGTATCTAAATCTATTTACATTATCTATCTATTTAATACCTGTTTACTCCCTGAAATCTTATAGTTCAGCAATGAATCAACACATTTATTTTAAAAGAATAAATAGTAGGATTTTTAAAGGAAAATATTTTATGCTAAATTGTTGTTTTAAGATAAAACAAAAAAGACAGCAGTCAATTTGGAGAATCACATAAGCACTAAATAATTGTAGGTCTAATCACTCTGTTTGTACTATCTCATGTTCCACCTTTTGACTTCTTATGACTGCCTCTCCAGCGTGCAAAATAGAGAAAAATATTCATGTTAACTGTGAGGGTGATCGATTCAGTTAATTATCAGGATTCTTTGTCTAACAACTCAAAGCATCTGGATATTTAGAAACATCTAGAAGATGGACTGCAATTGTCATTTTGCATCCAGATGTTTTGGTGTCATGTAGACACATTCTATTGCTCACACAAATGGAATCTTGATATAAACCTTAACACAAGACCTTTCCTTAAAGAAGTATGATTTACATCACTTTCCTTTTCTCCTGACTGAATTTCACATATGCATGTTTCTAGAATTGGCCAGACATTAGTAAGCTGAAGCCATACTCTGCACAAATACTAACAAGTTTTTGAATATATTATCAGAACAGAAAAGTCAGTTTCCTGCAAAACTTTAAATAAAGCAGTTATATCTGTTCATGTCCTACCTACATATATATTGCAACGTATTGAGTTTTCCAAAAACACAGAAAACAACACAGGAGGGAGACAATATTTACTGCAAAGAAGAGGTCATTCAATGGGTACAACATGGCTATGCTTCAAACAGAGAGGAGGTACAGGACTCAAGTACATAACAAAATGAGATAATGCATTTGGGGAAAATTACACTCCTACTTTTTAATTTACCAAGTGAAAATAATGAAATATTGAAGGGAAACTGAAGTATTCATAAAACCTGAGATTGGCACAAATTGCCAAACTAGCATGTTGTTTGTAATTAACATATGTAAATTAATATGAGAAATAACCTTTCCAATTTAGTTTTTAGTTCTCAAAACCAATCACATAACCTGTGATAAATTTAATTTCCAGTTTTGTAACCTTTCCTGGATTGACTTACTATTAAGGTACTTATAGTAAGGCTTAGCAAATCTATCATGCAGGCAGTAGTAATAACTGCACATAATGAAGTCAATTCATTCACATGTCAAGGTATATAAATTCATTCTTAATCATATGAAAAAATATTTCATAATTTACACTGTGTGTACAATAAAAAATTTTAGATTAATTTCATAATTTTACTTGTTTAAAGGTCCATTGTTCCCTGTGATTAAGTATATACCTAGTAAAAAGTCTATAACATATGATTTCATTATACAAACCACTAATTTATAGTAATTTTATGTATGTCAGTTGTAATAATTATGGTGCTGTATAATCTGTATCAGTTGACAGCACTTTGGCAGAAGCAGCCACTTTTTATTATTATTTACATGGCAATTTCAGCTCTGTTTTTATTTTCATTACATTCACAATTATCCTCTTTTATTATTTTCACACCACTGAATAAAAATGATTACTCTTATTTGATGTGTTTCATTAAAAGTGAATCTAATGTTATTTAACCATTTATTTTTTAAGTTAATTTTTTTTTCTTATTGAGCGGGAATACCGGTCTTGTTTAAATTAAAGTCACATGAAGCACTTAATATTGTATTATATTATTTAATCATCTTTGGTCATCCTTCCTCAAAGGACATTTTTCCATAGTGTCCCCATTAGAAATTTCCCTGAAAATCCTCAGTAAAGGTGGGTTTTGTGATACAAATGAGGATAAGGAAAAGACAAGTGCAACAAGCTGTTTGCCCCATTATTTTACCTAAGTTCATATTCTGTTATTGAAATAATTCATGCAATGTAATGTTCATCATTACCTGAAACATATTTTTGTGTCAGGTTATTAATGATTATCATTTATACAACACAGTTTACTGGATTCAGGCAGTAGTGGAGGCCATTATAGATTGAATACATATTTATATTTTGATTAGAATAAATGATGAATTATTTTACATGTGTAGTTGGCGTATACCACAGAGAGAATTAGATGTTTTAGTCTTCCTGGAGTGAAAGCGTTACTTAAGCCCTCTAATTTAGATGATTTAGAAGTGCAAGTAGGTTGGGGGTTGGTACTTTCTTTGTAGGAAAAGGTAGAATCCTGACAGCTCCAAATTCATAAGAACTGATGAATAGAATTAAAAAATTTATTCCCAGAACATTCACATAAAAAGAAAAACCATAATAGTCAACCCAACTATTTGGTATCAAAATAAACAAAATTAAAAATGCATCCAATAGTATTTTCTTTGCAACTGGTTTTGGGGATTGTACAGATATGGCCTGGATCATGTGATTCAGAGGATTCTGCTGTCAGGAATTATGTTTTACACACACATTTGGTCAACTGCCCCCAAATGCACACATACATCATACCATTAGTAATTGACACATTGGAACAGTGTGCTCAAGACTGGACTTGTCAGCCCTGGCTGCTGTGGCTCAGTGGATTGAGTGCTGACCTGCAAACCACAGTGTCACTGGTTCGATTCCCAGTCAGGGCACATGCCTGGGTTGCAGGCCAGGTCCCCAATAGGTGGTGTGCGAGAGGCAACCACACATTGATGTTTCTCTCCCTCCCTTTCTCACTTCTTCCCTCTCTTTAAAAATAAATAAATAAAATATTTTTTTAAAAGACTAGCCTTGTCAAATGACTGTGTCTCTCATATTTGCTCTTTACTGCTAGATCTAAAGATGATGTATTGTGTTGCTATAGTCGAATATTTATCATGATCCAGCCCACGGACATCTTGGTTACACTAGTGGTTAGCAAAGTATGAACTTTATGCTGAAATGATGTCTGACAGCTCAGGTTTCATTATCATCCCAGGAAGCAACTTCTTCCTACTCTTTCCATGACCTTGGGTGCCAAAAAACATAAAGGGGAGTCTATCAACGTTCTGTATCTAAAAAGAAATGACATATTTAAAAATGATCTCAACTCTTAAAAAATAGTCTCATTATCCTCCCTTCTCCTCCCTTAAGCCACAGCCATTTTCTGCCTCGCAATGTGTGAGGCAACCAATGATATGTAAAATTTAGTGCAGGTAAATTCAGCTCACTTAAGGTATGGCGACAGAAAAGAAGAAAAATAAAAAGAAATTGAAGAAACCTACTAATTACTAGTTCATCAAAAGTAAAACAAGCAGGAGAAAGGACATCAAACAGAGTACATTTCCACACAAGGGACAGGGAGGAGTGAGAACTAAGAACTGCCAGTAGGCAAGAGGGTAGAGGAAGAAGTTAAGGACAATTGAACTTTGAGGCAAAAATCCACCCAGGGGAATGCAGCTATTAAAGTTAACACTTGGATAAACAAAGAAAATGGACATTTACTTCCAAACTAATCTAAATTAATTTAATTTGAGAGCAATCATGGTAAAAAGGATGAGCACTTGTCTAGTAGTCAGGCATCTTAGATTTGCAGCTCTGCTACCAACTCTGGTATTGCTTTGCTTCTTAGTACTTTACAGAGATAATGGCAACTGTCTGTTTGCTTTGTTCCCAAGAATGTTTTTAAGATGGGATATAATACCCTTGAAGTATTTAAAACTCTTATGAGAAAAGCTCTAAATTTAAATATTTGATCCATTTGTAATTAGGCATCCATTTTACAAATATTTTGGAGCTGTTACTAAGTATATGGTATTGTGTTAGGTGTTATGGAGGTATAGGAATGAATAAGCTTAAACTCTTGCATTCTTGCCTGACTAATTGAGTAGCAGGACCACTCACAAATATAAATAACTATTATTTATTAAATATGGGGCATATTCAATAAGAGGAATAAAAATATCATTCTGGGATCCAAGTAAAATAGTAATTACTTCTTGCCAAGGAGAAACAGGGTACATTATATGGATAAAGGGGACTTTAGGTGAACCTTGAAAGTTGTCTAAGATTTCAAAAAAACAATGTGGAAATAACCATTCCCAAGGGGAAACAAACAAACAAACATAGATTGAAAATTAGGGTCTGATTTGTGGAATGACAAATAGTCTAGTTTGGCTATCACATAAGGTATGTGAAGGGAAGTAGTTGGGGATAAAGTTAGAAAATGTAGGTTAGGATCTGGCTACAAGAACTTCCATACTTGGCTTACGAATTTGGATTCATTCATTTGGTAAGGAGAAGACACATAAAATTTCTCATGGCATTGAGCAAAATGGCTAAAACTTTACTTTTATAACTCTGGACAGATTACAGTGGGGACATATTGGAGTTTAGGTGACTAAGGTATTTAATTCAAGTGTGAACCTGGCTGGCATAGCTCAGTGGATCGAGCATCGGCCTGTGAACCAAAGGATCGCCGGTTTGACTCCCCAGTCAGGGCACATGCCTGAGTGGTGGTCCAGGTCCCCAGCAGGGGGTGTGTGACAGGCAAACACACATTGATGTTTCTCTCCCTCTCATTCTCTCTCCCTTCCCTTCTTTCTAAAAATAAAATAAATAAATCTTTAAAAATATTAAAAAATAAAAAAAAATAAATTCAAGTGTGAGGTATTAGTTGAATATAAATAGTGGTGATGGGAATGAAAATAATAGAGGAGAAATGAGAGACGGGGAGATACAGGTAGAGACAGTGAAAGAGCTAGAACTCTAGCTAGAGGTAGATAGATAGACAGGGACAGACAGATAGAGATAGAGATAGATAGAGATAGAGTTAGAGATGACAGAGAATTTAGAGATCAAATTAATAAGAAATTCTGTTTTGACTAATGTGGTGTGATGGTGAGTGGGTATTTTAAGGATAGTTCCTGGATTTATGAACTTAAGGAATTTGAAAAATTTAAATAAGTAAATATAGAAAGTCTGAAGATAACAATAATCCAACTTTTGGATATTTTTATTTTTAGGTATTAACATTTATCTAAGTGAAAATATTCAAATGTTTATTTAGTATTTGGAACTGTGGTCCTGAGAACAAAAGAATGTAAACAGGCTGATGAGCCTATCATGATCTCTCTCCCCAATGTAGCTGGTTTATGTTTGGTTGGCCAAAAAGTCTGTATGTTTTTCTTTAATCCCATAAAATGAAAGACACATTTTCATTTTCACCAATAACTTTATTAATTTGGATATTTTAAATATGTCAGCTATCTCCCACATGGCATAATGTTGATTATTCTCAATTAATGTCTTGATTTGATTGCTATCAACTTCAAGTTGTCTACCTGACCATGAAACATCATCTAGCAAGAAATCTTCAACATGAAGCTTCACAAGCCACTTTTGACACATTTGATCCTTCACAGCACCTTCTTCATACACTGCACAATTTTTCTTTTTGTGTTTCAGTTGCATTTTTATCTTTCTTGAAATAATAAAGCATAGTATGCAAAAAATGCTGCATATTTTCTTCCATTTTCAATATTAAAATGACTACACAAAAATTCATCAACTTTGATTAAATATTTTAATGCATACTGATATGACAGCTTTCACAACATGATCTAACAAAATTGTTTTCAATGAATTTAAAGACAACTACTAGAGTTATCTTACAGGAAACACACTCACACACACACACACACACACACACACACACACACACACACAATGAAATTTTTGGTCAACCCAATATAGTACCTGTAAAATCTATGGCTAGTATATCATTTCCTTGCCTTACTAAGAGATATTTGATGGCCTAATATAACCCAAAATATGAGCTTTACTGTGCTTGCAGGGCCATGGAGATTGATAAAGGTGAATTGAACCTGGAAAATAACTGATTATCCAAAGGAACACTTTGAAGCTTGAAAAGACATTTAAATCTAGGCTTAGCTAGATGTTCATTTTAATTCTTTATCTCAGCCAATTTGAATTTAGTCTGCATCTAGTTGGCCTCAGAGACAAGAGGGGACTGAAAATGTTCCCAAATGCAATTTATTATAAACTGAGTAGCTCAGCTCCTCAACATATTAGCATGGCAGTAAAAACAAGTATTTCTGGAGTTTCAGCTGAACTTGCACTAAGATAGCCCATGTTGATTGATTTGACAAAGATATATAATACCAGATTCTAAAACTAAAATCCTTTATTGACATATGAACAGCCACAGCTTTAAGTTCATAGAACCACATTCATTTTTATACACTCGACGCGGTTTCAATTTTAAGTCAGACTTTAAAGCAATTAATATTAATAAACATATATATATGAGATATGTCCTGAAAAAGCCCAGCCTTTGCTAATACAATGAGAACAGTTTGTGCAACATCAATGTAACCTGGCAGCCAAGGAGAAGTGGACTGGAGTGCACATGCATGAACAATGATGACTATACTGTACTAGTCAGTGGGGGCAGTAGACATTGTTGAGTGAACATGTGTACTGTGTGGTCATAGCATGCAAAAAAACTGAGTGATTAGAGCAATGAATCTGCATCAAATTTTGCATTAGCCTGAACATTTCTCCACAGAAACTATTCGGATGATTCAGAAGGCCACAGGTATGGGAAACTGGTGATTGGCAGCTTCATCACCATAGTGTGCTTACTTATTCATCACATCTCATACCGTTTTTTGGCAAAACATCAAGTCACTCAGGTGATTCAACCCCCCTACAACTTCTAGTTTTTCTCAAAACTAAAATCACCTTTGAAACGGAAGAGATTTGAGACTGGTAATGAGATTCAGGAAAATACTGAGGGGAAGCTGATGGCAATTGGGAGAACTGTGTGAGGCCCCAAGGTGCCTACTTTGAAGGGGACTGAGGCGTCATTGTCCTATGTACAATGTTTCTTGTATCTTGTATCTTCTTCAATAAAGGTCTCTCTTTCATATTACATGGCTAGATACCTTCTGGACAGAACTTGTACATATGTAACCACAAATAAAATGATTCCGTTTCAGTTTTCTTCTTTTTGTCAGAGGTATGACATTAAGCCTACTCCAGCTCAGGCATTTGGAGCAACATCTCTGACTCAATTAGCAGGTCAATTCAGTCACTCTGTCACTAGAGTCAAACTGTTGGTTTAATATTTTTTTCTCTCCCCACTTAACTGACTGGTTATTTTACTGAAATCACTAAATCAGTTGGTATTTTAGCTTTGGGTGGGCAAATCTGTAACAATTATCTAGTTAGCACAGGACTATTACCCTGATATTTACGTAAAAGATTATGTATCAGCAGCAGACAGATAAATGCTAAAACCAGTCCTCAAAGTGTATCAGTATAAGAATGGCCTTTGTTTCAGTTCATTCTATTTGAATTCATTCCCTGTAACTTTTATAATTTTACATTTTCCAAACCATACATTTGACAACTACCAAAGATGAAATATTTTGTGAACATTTATTCAGTCATAAATTATGGACATAAAGCACATGTAATGGTGTCAAATTACAGAAAGGCAAAGATCATAATTTGCATATTTACGTGAAGTTCCTGCAACAATAGTAAAAAGTAGAATTATTAGATAATTTATTTTCACATTACCAGAGATTTATCTTAAACTTAGGAATGAACCAATGCATTTATTAATTCTGGTGAGTGTTCCATTCTTTAAATGCTCCCTAAATGGTCTGAGTTTCTGGCTGGGAAGTCACCTAATGCCAATAAGCATTATGGAAAATATTAGCATGCTATAATTCGACAACATTAAAAATGCTAAATACAAGAACAAATGGAAAGATGAGTTGAATTCAAAAGAAAAAATGTTATAATTTTAGATTCTAATGTTAATTACTTAAATCAGATGATGAAGAAAACTTAGGTTTATGTACACTACAGTGGGATTCCAGTCTCTGAGAAAAATATGATTCTTTCCAGATTCAGTAAATCTTTTTTTTCCTTTTAGTGAATTTATTGGGTGAAACGGGTTAATCAAATTATAAAGGTTTCAGCTGCACAGCACTACGGCACATATTCTGTATACTGTATTGTGTGTTCAACACCCTAAGTCAAGTCTCTGCCCATCACCATTTATCCCTATTTTTACCACCCTCTACTTCCCACCAACCATTTCCCCCTAGCAATCATGACACTTGTCCATCGCCATGAGGTCTTTCTTCTTCTCCCTCTCCCTCCCCCTCTCCCTCTCCTCTCAGTCCCCTTCCCCTTCCCCTTCTTCCCCTTCTTCTCTTCTTCTTCTTCTTCTTCTTCTTCTTCTTCTTCTTCTTCTTCTTCTTCTTCTTCTTCTTCTTCTTCTTCTCCCCCTCCTCCTCCTTCTTCTTCTTCCTCAATGTCTCTATCCCCCAACTCAGCCTCTCCTTTGACTGCTGTCAAACTAGTCTCTATCTATGTTTGTCATTACTTTGTTTGTTAATCTTTTTGCTTATTAGATTCTACATATGTGTTAAATCATGTGGTGTTTGTCGTGCTTTGACTGGCTTATTTCACTTAGCATAATACTCTCCAGGCCCATCCATGCCATCAAAAAGGGTAAGATTCCCTTCTTTATCATGGATGAGTGGTATTCCATTACGTAAATGTACCACAGCTTTTTATACACTCATATGCTGATGGACATATGTGCTCCTTCCAAACCTTGAGTATTATAAATAATGCCACAATGAAAATAGGGGTGCTTATAATCTTTCAAATTAGTTTTTTTGGTTTCTTTGGATAAATTCCCCATCAATCTTAATGGATTCTTGAATATGGAGATGCTGAAATAACAGTATTCTCCATTCATAATGCAATTTACATGCATTGTGGTTTGTTGAGAGGTTGTCTACCTCTCAGATCGTTCATTCCTTTCTGACAGTGTCATCATCATGCATTGTCCAACTTAAGTTGTCCCTGAACCAAAATTGGAGTTGTGAACCTTACAGGGTAGTCTTTGAAGGATATCATATTACTTTCCATTTTCTCTTTTTGGTGTTTATTCTTTCTATAATTGCACTATGAATGCATATCTACCATATTTAATTTAATTAATTAAAATTGTATTAATTTTAATTAAAATCAATTCAATTTAAATACATTTAAATTTCATTTTCTCTGTTGTACTAGAAACATTGCTATAATTACAAATATTCTGCGAGACAATGCTGCCCTAAAATCTTATTTTGTGTATATAATTGCTCAGGACACATATTTTCTAATAAGATGGAAACAGAGTGTGTTAACATATTACACTTACCCATACATTTGCATAATCATGAAAGAGCTATTTGAGTAAGAAATGGTCTTCATAATCCAAAGGCTATTAATTTTAAATAGTGGAAAGTCAGATTCCAAGAAAAGTAGGTAATGGGATTATTTTAAGAGATTTGTTCTAGCACCATTCAAATTATGTCATGCACAAAGGTTGCCTTGCAGTCACTGATACGTGAAACTCTTTGTTTGTTTACTTATTCTTTCATTCTTTTGTTTATTCCATATACTTTGTAGCTGTCCCTTTCTTTGTGATGGAGATACAGTTATAATCAAAACAGATAGGCTTTCATCCTCCTTGAGCTTATAGTCTAGTAAGGGACAACAATTAAACAGGCAATTATAATATTAAATAGTACGTGCTATGAGACAATAAAAGGGAGCACATAGAAAATGAAGCCAGCATGGACTCTGAGCAACAGGGGGCACTAGAAGCAGCCAGAGAAAGACTTCTGGTGTTGTTGTTTGAAAGTTAATTCTAACTGAAGTCTTGAGGAATGTGTAAGAGTTAGTAATATGAGAGAGGAGAACTGGTGTTTTAGACAGTGTATATAAATGGTTAAAGGGAAGAGAACACACAATATACCAGTTTGTAGTTAAAAACTCTTAAGAATAGAGAGGATCTTTTCTTCCTACATGTTGAGATATTGTCATTACTCGTCTCTTGTCCTGATCAAATCTTAGAATGCTTCTTGAACATCGTTTCTATTTTTTATATGCTGTTTGTATATATTTTTGTTTTGTGACATGTGCCAAACACATGGTTTCAACTTAAGCCAGTTTAGAGTTCTTCTTTGGTATCATGAAAAACATAAAAATTTATTTTCATCATGTTGTCAGATAAAAAGATATGTGGTGGCAAATTATTTTGAGGGAGTTTGAACATTTGTTTTCACTCTCAATTTGCATTTACTTTCTGCCTAGCACATTCATTCTACTCCTATTATCGAGGTTCCCTGTATTAGAGCCCACCATGTCTCTCTTCTTAAACATTACCACAATTTAAAAAATTTGCCTGATGACATTTTTATTTCCAATCAAAATTTGCTACTCTTCTGTCTTGTGTTTTTGTGGCCCTTGCTATAATATAATGATGAATACAGAAGCAGAAAATAGCATATTTTATTATACTTATAATATAATGTATGTATCTAATGGTGCTATGAGTGTTGTAAACCAGCGATTGTTAACCTTTTTCATCTCATGGTACATGTAAACTACTAAAATTCTGTAGCACACCAAAAATATATTATATTGTTTGCTGATCTGACAAAATAAGTATAATTTTGATCCTTTCACACCAGATGGTTATCGTTTTGTTGACTGTTGTAATTTCCTAAAAGGTTTTATTAATTTAATTTTAGAGAGGGGAAGGAAGGGAAAAAGAGAGGGAGAGAAACACAAATGTGCGGTTGCCTCTGACGCAACCCTAACTGAGGACCTGGCCTGCAACCCAGGCATGTGCCCTAGACTGAGAATCGGACCGGCAACCCTTTGGTTCACAGGTCGGCACTCAAATCACTGAGCCACACCAACCAGGACAAGTTGTCATTTTTTTTAATTGGACAATCTAAGGAAAAAGAGGTCAGTGCTTCTGACTAAATAACCAGATATTGCATGTTTTAAAAATTCTTACAGCACACCGAATGAAAATCATTTTTCTAGACTAAGGAAGAACCCCCAAATTAATATTCTGTGCAAACCATCTTTATAACCGATTAGACAAGTGATTTTCAAACTTGGTTTTATAAAATTTAGGGTTAGTAAAAGTGGCAATAGGCACCCTTGGATAGATGGGGGAGTGGGAGACACTTAGTGTATATGGTTTCATGCCCCTTCACATTCTATGTAACCACAGAAACTATTATTTCACCTATTTTCTTTCTTGTTTACATTTTAATAATTGATTTTATTGTTTTTTTCCATTACCATTCATCACCCTTATACCCACTTCCACTTACAACCCCCCCACACACAATTACCACATAGGATTTTATGTAGTAGTTCCTAAAATTCAAAGAACTCTGCACTATAATACTCTCAAGTGTCTCAGCTTCCTTTTCCTCATGCAGTACAGTCCTTTGAATATTGCAGGAACTCAAAAACATACATTGAAAGAATGA
>PVJD01010756.1:0-51220 GCA_004026545.1 Mormoops blainvillei
CTCTGCTTCATCTAACCTACTGCTTATTCCTTCCAGTGTATTATTTATTTCAAATATTGCACCCTTTATTTCAGACTGGTCCTTTTTTTGGTTTCTATGTCTTTTTCATGTTGTTGAGTTATAATCATTATTCTAAACTCTCTAACTGATAAATGACTTGCCTCCATTTCATCTAGTTCTGGAGAATTCATTTGTTCTTTCATTTGGGGTCTGTTTTTTTGCCTTCCCATTTTGGCTACTTCTTGTGTTTCTTTCTATGTATTAGGTAGATCTTCAAAGACACTGGTATGGACCTTTGTCAGATGCTGCTTGTGAATGTCCCTGGTCAACCAGTTTGGAGCTACCAGAGATTCACAGCTTGTGGCTCCCTCTGCTTGGCCTGGTTATATGTGGAAAGAACCAGGTTGTGCACCAAGGCCTGCTTTTATCAGCACCAGGCCTGGGGGAGGGTCAGCTGACATCTGAGCTCCCAGAGATATGCCTTATTTGTTAAACCAATCAATGGTATAGCCTCAAGCTGTACTCAGCAGCCAAAGATGGTTTCTGCAATATGGGGGAAGAATCAGCACAGGGGTCCTGGTTACTCTTCCTTTAGGTCTTTCCCCAGAGCTGCCAATACCAGGCTCTCCTCAAGCTTCTCTAGTCCAATCTGCTCTCCCTCTGCCAGAGCTCAGGGTAAGTGTCTACAAATGGAATTTTGTGCATTGGTCCTTTAAGAGGCTCTGTACTTATTCAGCAGTCTCTCCGTGGTGGTCAGAATCTTTGTTACTTTTCACAACCAGATGTTATCTGGGTTCCTTTCCTGGTTCTTGATGTTGTAGGCTTGGGAGCCCAGCCTGGGGTTTAGACCCATATTTCTCAGGGGAACCCCCGGCCTCTGAAATAGCCCTCCAGAACTTCAGCTCCTGCCCATGGGAGCCCAGCCAGCACTCTCGCACCTCCTCCACACTCTCTACTAGTCATGTTGGGTGAAGTGGTTTTCTCTGCCTGTCCATGGTTCTGAGGCTTCTCTCCAGCTAGTGTTCAGTTGATTATTCAGGGTGATTTCTCTACAATTTAGTTGTAATTCCAAATTGGTCCTGGATGGAAGTTTGTGTAGCTTCCACTTCCTCCTCTGCCATCTTTGTCAAACCCCCATCCTTTTTTTAAGAGACATGAGAGGAGAAATGTGTTAGGATATCAAAGATGGAATAGTGATACTTTGGAGAAAGGTGAGTGCTGCTTCTCATGGGGATGATCACTTCCTATTGGAGAGACTACATCTGGGAAAACCGAGAAATCTAGTGTGTATTCTCAAAGATGGTCCAATAGATTTCAGAATTTCCTAATAAAGAAATGCATTTTTATTTTTTGTTCAAAAAAGAATTTTGTCTCTTTGCTACCTCCAATCCTATTCTTTAAGTGTTTGCCCCACCAAGCCATCAAAATTGTTCCTGTCAGTGATGACCTTCATGGTGACACATTTGCTGGTCATTTCTCAGTCATCATCCTGCTTAACCTAGCATCTGGTGCAGTTGATTCTCTCCTTCCTTTCTGATAAATTTTCCTCATTCGCTTGGTGGGAAACCATATTTTTCTATTTTACCTACAAACTGGTTTTACTTCTTAATTTCTTTACTATCTCTTTCTCTGTCTTTCTCAAGTCTTTCTTCTCTATCCATACCCACTTAGAAAGTCATTTCATCAACTTTTGAAGCTTCAAATATTGCTTTCATGTGGGTATGGTCCTTCAAATTTGTATCTCCAATCCAGGCTTCTCCTTTGAACTTTTGACTTGGTTACCTATGGATCATTTTTAATAATACTTCTCCTAGCCCAAGGCAGGAATCATCTCTCACCTGGATTGTTTACTCCCCTCGTTGATGTCACTCCTACTCTTACCCTCTATGATCTCCTCCATCAACAAGATAGAATTATAAAACATATATCATTTCTCTGCTTAAAATCATGTAATGCCTTTTTTCTCAGTCATAGAAAAAAGCAAAAATCCGCAATAATTTGGAAGACACTAGCTGATTTTGTCCCAGCTATGTCTTCCTAATGTCCTTTAGCCTAGCCTCATTGGATTCCTGGAAGATGGATGCATAATCCTACCAAAGTCTTTGTCCTTTCTTTTCCTTTCCTTAGGCCACTTTTCCTCAAGCAATCTAAATGAATTGTTTTTTCACACTCTTTACCCAATTTGCATATGTTCTATTTTTAGTGCTTTCAAAAATATGTGATATGTATCTGGTATCTAATAAATATTTGTATAATGAATGGATGGACATAAGTCCTAACTTATCTTCTCAAGATCAAAACCAAGTCTTATAGGACTCAATCTAACTTGAATAAAGGAATGTTCTTCAAAAACTTATCCTCATCATAATATAATCATTTCATAATTATACTGTACATTTTTAATTTTTGACTTTGAGAAAATTATTAAACCTTTTTCTTCCCTTCCTAAAAATTAAATTGCTATTCTGTTCTTAAGATTCTTTCTTTTTTTTTTTTTTTTGACTAAAAGACATGGAACTTTAAAAATAAAAATAAAATATTTTATGTACTGAATGTTTTCTTATGTTAATCTCTTTGTATTAAAATATGAATGAGTCAATGACAGCTTTATAGTTTGTAATTGTCTTCTCAGGAAAAAAATCACACTCCTCATTGACATTAGTTAATACCTCCAGTAAGAGTCTATCATATCATTAAGTACTATCCCCTGGTGAGTATGAAAGAAGACACTCTTACAATCTTTAGAATTGATTGTTTTACATTACAGTCAGGACAACCATAATTACATAACTTTTGTCTCTATTTTCTTGCGGTTCACATAATTTTAGTCAACTGCTTTTTCACATTGAAGTGGTGTTGTTGGTTATGTCAAGCAAATTATCAAGAACCAGCACTTTAAAAAAAGTACTAATCAAAATTATTAAGTGGAGCTTCATTATTGTGAGGGATAAGGGTTTCTGCATCAGCCTTCACATAATGTGTGAAGGGTTTGTATTCAGTATTCATGCCTGGATGCAGGAATGTATCAGAAAGTCATGATCCATATTTACTCTAGTAAATATGTTCAGCTTTATATCTGTCTGGTAATTTTTAAGGGATACAGGAGACATAAGCTTCTTTTATCACACTTAACCTTTGGACATAGGCTAATACTATTATATATTATTAGATATCAAACAGTCCCAAAATTTTATGATTTAAAGCACAGTGATTTATTATTTTTCATGATTCTACAGATTGAATGGGTAAACTAGACTTTTAAAAAAATCAACCACCTCTTTTCATCAAAAGAAATGATTAATAAGAGAAATGAATAGGTAAACCACAACCTCAAGGATAATATTTATAAAACACATAACTGCAAAAAGACGGTTACCCAAATATTTAATGAGTTCCCACAATCAATAGTATAAAAGACAAACAATCTAATTAAAAAAACAAGCAAATATATTAACAGACACTTCACAAAATACCATATGATTTCACTCATACGTGGAATCTAAAAAACAAACTAAACTAACAGGCAAAATAAAGACAGACTCACAGACTGGGAACAGGCTGATGGTTTTGGGGTGGCAAGAAGCTGGGCTGCGCGGAGAAACTGAGTAAAGAAGGAATAAAGAGGTCGAGCTCACAGACACAAACAACAAATAGTGTGGTGATTGTGGGTTTGGTGGAAGTGGAAGCGGGTATGGAGGAATAAATGGTGAAGGAAAACAATGAAGTAAAATTTAAAAAAATAGAAAAGAAAATATATAAATGTTCACTAAGTGTATGTAAAACTACTCAAATCATTAGTCATCAGGGAAATGTAAATTAAAACTACAGTAAGATACCACTATATATCCACTAGAGTAAATAAAATGAAAAAGACTGATAACATCAAATGTTGGCAAAGATACGGAGTAGCTAAAATCCCATACATTACTGATGGGAATGTAAAATGCAGCAGCCACTTTGAGCAAGTATTGGCAGTTTCTTATGAAACTAAACAGACACTTATCCAGTGACCCAGCATTTTCGATATTACCCAAAACTTAAGGAAACAAAAAGACTCTTACAATTATTCTCCTACCAATCTATTCTAAATTGCTCCAAACTGAAAAAAAACTTTGGTGTGCATCAATAGGAAAATAGATAAGCAATTCATGGCATACTCATACAATGGTTTATTAACTCAGCAATAAAAAATAACAAATTTATACATACAATGAATCCCATAATTATGACAAGAAGAAAAACATAAAAGCACATAGTATATGGTTCCAGATATATGTAGTTTTGCAGTAGGCAAATCCAATCTATAGTGAAAAAACAAATGAACAAACAACAGCAAAAAATAGGTGTCCTTAGGTGTGGGCTAAGGGTTGACTAAGAATGGGCATGAAGAAACCTTTTGGGGGAAACAATAGTATTCTTTATCATGATAGGAGTTTGGGTCGTGCAGCTACATTCATTTGTTAAAACTCAGTAAATATCACTTAAATTTTATGTACTTCATTGTACATAAATGAAACAATTTCATAGGATTAAATAAGCAAAGAGACTTACAATTACTTCACAGAGCACGTTTACCTAAGGCTTTAATCAAAGCAAAGAGAATGATATGGCAGTTCCAGGTACAGGCAAGTGTGGAGACCAGAAAGGCTCTCAGGCTCAGCTTGGGGGTCTGTTTCAGTCTCATAGGTTGTACTTGGTCTGTGGACTGTTAGTCACTGACCTGTGAGTGACAAACCTTAGTTCCAGGGAACTATGAGGAAAAATTTCCAGCAGTCTTTTATGCCCTTCTAGCCACATACCCAAGCCAGTGTGGTTAAATCATTACACCAGGTATAAGTGATCAATAAACAAGTTGACCCTGGGTATAAAGCTTAAAGTTTGAGATTTAAACAACGCATTATAAATCTTTAGTTAACCTACTTTCTCTTATCTTGGTACCAAACTTCTAAACATTTCTGGAAATAAGCACAGTGCCATCGCGGTTAGTGGTCAGTAGCGGTAATGGCATCTTACACCATCAGTTTTCCATTTAAGAAAAAAAGGAGCTATAAACAATTTTGAACTCTAATTCATAATGTGCATTCTTTAGTACTTCAATATAAGCGTACAGATTCTGCAATTCACTATAAAATGTATCAAAGACTAAGGGAGATTGATCGATAGGTAGATGACTAGATATGTGGTTAAAAAACATAAGTAAAATGTTAATGGCAGAATCTAGAAAGTGAATATACTGGTTTATATTAAAATTCCTTCAACTTGACTGCATATTTGAATATTTTATAAGATGTTACAAAAACTTCTTAAATGCATAAGTTTTTCAGGCGCGCTATAGCTCAGCTCTGACCTTGGAGAAGGAGATTGCCTCAATAGAAATGTGAATTGAACAAAGTACATTGTATTCTCTCTCTACCATTCTTTATTTGCTCCTCTTTTCCTCTGTTTGTCTCCCCTCTGCTTCCAGGTGCCATGAGTTTTCCACTCACACTAATTCTATTAAGGTTTTTTTCAAAATTGTTCTTCCTCCAACTCAAGTTTTTCATTTCCTCACTACACTAAAACCAGTTAAGTGAAAAGGCAATTTACACTAAGGTGCTAATAACCATAAACAAACTTTTAATGAGGTCTATCCTCTTTGAAGAGTACCAAGTGTGTCTGGGTTTTAAGAAAATTTTATTTTTCTAATTTCAATTTAGAGATGGACAAAAAGTGTGTACACTTGTGGAAGTAATTCACAAGGCAGAAAGAAATTGTATAAATCAGAAATACATCCTAGATAAAGTTTATTCTAGGAGGATAAGAACATACTTGACTGGAGGGCAAGAAAAAGTTTCAAATTGAAGTTGGATATTAAAGAAAGAGTGAGTTGCCTCACATGAAGATAGTATTCTGGGCAAAGGGAATGAAATAGATAAAGATACAGTGACCTGTAAATTTTCCAGACTCCTTTTTTGGGGGGTTAATAATGTAGCTCATATTAGAGAAGTGTGGTTTGACAGAAATATTCAAATTTTATTTTGGCTATATTGGAAAGAAAGATGATCAGTGTATCTCTAAAGAAAGTAAATATTAGACTACAGTCTTGAGGCTAGAACCAAGATATACTTTATGTGTTTAGGTGCTCCTATGTTTGGTACATAAATGTTGATAAGGGTTATATTCTCTTGTTGGATTAATCTCTTTATCATTATGTAATGTCCTTCTTTGTCTCTTCTTATAGCCTTTGTTTTAAAGTCTATTTTGTCTGATATAAGTATTGTTACCCTAGCTTTTTTTGTTTTTGTTTTCATTTGCATGAAATATCTTTTCCATCTCTTTTCAGTCTGCTTATATCTTTCATTCTGAGGTGGGTCTCTTAAAGACAGCATGTACATGAACCTTGTTTTTTAATCCATTCAGTTACCCTATGTCTTTTGATTAAAACATTTAAGGCATTTGTATTTAAAGTGATTATTGACAGGTGCATATTCATTGCCATTTTATTCTTTATAACTATGTTCCTCCTTTTAAAAAATTTCTTCCTCTAAAGAATATCCTTTAACAATTTTTGTAATGCTGGTTTGATGGTGATGAACTTCTTTAGCTTTTTCTTATCTGGGAAGCTCTTAAATTCTCCTTCAATTTTAAATTGAAATTGAAAAAAAACCCAGCTACCCTGGTTGGGTAGAGTAGTCTTGGTTTTAGGTCCTTGGTTTTCATCACTTTGAATATTTTGTGCCAATTCCTTCTGGCCTGAAATGTTTCTGTCGAGAAAACAACCTTATGGGAGTTCCCTTGCAGGTAACTAACTGTCTTTCTCTTGTCTCTTTTAAGATTCTCTCTTTGTCTTTAACCTTTGCCATTTTAATTATGGTATGTTTTGATGTGGGCCTCTTTGGGTTCACCTTGTTTGGGATACTCTCAGATTTCTGGACTTACATGTCTTTTTCCTTTCTCAGGTTAGGGAAGTTTTCAGTCATTATTTTTTCAAATAGGTTCTCAATACCTTGCTTTCTCTCTTTTTCTCCTGGTGACTCTATGATGTAACTGTTACCATGCTTTGTGTTGTTCTAAAGGTTCTTTATACTATCTCCTATTTAAAAAATTTGTTTTTTCTTTTTGCTACTCTGATTGGCTGCTCTGACAATTTTTATCTAGGATATATTTCTGCATATATAGAATTCCTTTCTGCATTGTGAATTATTTCCACAAGTGTACACATTTTTTTCCATCTCTAAATTGAAATTATCTAGTGTTTGCTAAGTGCTCTGATTGGGTGTTTTCTGCCACCTTGTCTTCCAAATCGCTGATTCAGTTCTCTTCCTCTTCTAACCTATTGTTGATTCCTTCTAATGTATTCTTTATTTCAAATATTATATTCTTCATTTCTGACTTTTTTATGGTTTCTATGTCCTTTTTTATGTTGTTGCAGTTCGCACTACCTTTTTTGAGCATCCTTATAACCACTGTTTTGAACTCTGTATCTGGTAGATTGCTTGCCTCCATTTCATTTCATTCTTTTCCTGGAGATTTCTCCAGTTCTTTCATTTGGGGAATGTGTTTTTGTCTCCTCATTTTGGCTGCCTCTCTGTGTTTGTTTCTGTATATTAGATAGATCTGTTATGTCTCCCATTCTTGTTAAGGTGGACTTATGTAGTAGGTATCTTGTGGGACCCAGTGGCATGGTCTCCAGGAATGTCCCTTATGTGGGTTATGTGAGCCTTGTTGTAGTTGATTATTGATTGCTATTGGCCTGTTAAGCATGGGTTTGACCCTTAGGCTGGCTGATTGTGATGACAACCCTGACCACAGTGCATGAGTTGCTATATGGATGATGGCCATACAAAGTGGAATTCACCTTAGCAGGATCTAGTGCTTGCTGAGATCTTTCTTTGAATGTGCTGCTTGTGTTGCTAATTGGACCCTCCTCTGATGTAGCATGAAGCCTGCCTCTGGGTGTATTGTTGGGGCCTCTCGGGAGGGACTTTGGTACAGAGCAATGTCAGAGGCTGCCTATGACTGGTCCTGGGTGACCTATATGGAGCTACAATATGATCCACAGTTTGTGGCTGTCTCTGCTGGGCCTGGGGGTGTGAGTGGGAAGGGTCAAGTGTGTGCCGAGGCTGGTTTTGACAATCACTGAGGCTGGGGACAAGTCAGTTAAAGTCCAAGGTACCCATAGATCTGCATTTTCCTTCTTCCACCTACAGGCTACCTGTTGGGCTCTGTCACTGAAAGAGCCTCTGGGGATTCACAAATTGCATGAGGTAGGTTCTCAGTGAGTCACCAGGTAGGTGTGTGTGGTGTTCACCAGACTGATACAATTTAAACTTGGTGTCAGTGCTGGGTATTAGGACACTCAGCAAAAATCCCGGGGTTCATCAAGGCCAGCTGACACCCACCAGGTGCCTGCAGACCTCTGTGGTGGGGTAGGGTTCTAGGGAGTCATTAGGGTGAGGGCCAAGCAGACCAAGATTTGGCTGTGTGGAGAGAGTACTGTGCACTGGTTAGGCAGGTGAGGGAAAAATGGTCTTTTCCTTGAGCCACACAACTCAGTCTGTTCCAGATTCTGCCTGGACCTCTTGGGGGGCTGAGTTGGCAGGACAGGGCAGGGCCACTGGGAGTCTGAAAGGTTGGGCTAGTGGATCTCCCACGATGGGGAGATGCCAGTCAGGTTTGTGAAGCAGTGGGGGAATGGCTCTGCCCCAGGTACGTACAACTCAGTCTCTGACATACCCTGAGTCCACCACAATCTCTGTGCCCCAGGCCCAGGTAGCTGATTCCTCTGGTGGGTGTGTGCTCCACTGGGCAAGGTGACAGGGAGTTGAGAGGGTGGGGCTATTGCATTTCCCAGGCTGATACTGCATGGAGGGGAGTGCTCATCTAAGAAAGATGGTATCTGTGGTGTGAGGGAGGGGTTATGCACATGGATCATGGTGGCCATCCCTTGAACTCTGTCTCTGGCGGCACACAGCTCAGTCCCTCCTCCCATAACTCTACTCTGTTCCAAGCTGCCTGTCCCCTATCGGAGCCCAGGGTGCATAACTGTGAACAAGACTTTGTGTGCTGTCCCTTTATGAGGGTGCTTAGTTTTCTAGCAGAGTCTCATCTCTCCTTAGCAGACAGAATCCCTGCTGATCTTCACAGCTGTGTTGGGTGGGCTCATTGTCCAGGCTCTGGTGCCCTGGGCTGAGGAGCTGGGGTGGGATTTGAGACCCTATTCTTTTCAGGGTGGGGACACCTCTACAGCTGAGATATCCACTCTTTCTATAGTCTCAATGTGGCTTTGTCTGTAAATCCTTGGTTGTAGACTTCTGTTTGACTTGTTTCCAGTTGATTGTTCAGGCTGATTTTTCTATACTTTAGTTGTAGTTCCTGTTTGGTCTTGGTAGGAAGTGTGTATAACTTCCACCTACTTCTCTGCCATCTTGGATCTTTCTCAGTCATTTCTCACTGGTTTTTAATGTCTCCAGGATGAAGATTCTTGGAAAGTTTTCCTTAAGAGTAATCCATTCTTAATACTGCAAAACGGAGCATTTTCTAAAGGAAAAGTTTGGGAGAAGAATGTTTCCAAAATTTTCTGTGCCTGGTTTAGATTTTTCCTCACTACTACCTCTTCGGCACTTATGCTTTTTATTTATTATTATAAAGCTAATATCTAAAGGAAAATGTAAGTGAGAAATAAGAAGACAAAGGAGAGAAAGGGAGAAAGACAGAGATAGAGGAGATTGGAGAGTATGAGATAAAATAATACCTAATATTTGAGAGAGTATCAAAGGATATGACTAGGATACTAACAAGAAAAAAATTAAAATAAACTGATGAAGATATATTCAACCTCACTAATGATAAAATAAATGCAAATTAAAGAAACATTAAAATATCACATTCACTTAAGAAATAGGTGATGTTTTTAACAATGATGATTTGTGGTAGAGCAGAAGATCTAACAAAATAGAAATTTTCAGACATTGCTGATGGAATGTATTCTGTAAGAAAGTATGTACTTGAACAACAGTAAGAAAAAAAGAGGGTATGAATGATTTAGAAATAATAAATACTACTCTCATGTAAGAAGGCTAAGTATTCAAAATATGTTCCTCCCATATTTATTTTCCTCTATTGAGATTTCAAAGTTCATAATTATTACAATACTTTCTAATATATTAGATGAAATATTTGTATCACAGAATTATGAACTTAAATCATAGGTTTAGTACTGGGAAACAATCATTATAGTATTTAGTTTAAAAATGCTAAGGGGCTAAGACACAAATCAAGAGACTGACTTAGATTTATGGACCTAGAGATAGGTATAATAAAGGTGAAAAGTATGTTCATGGCTTCTTGTCAGTGAAAGAATTATTGATTGGCAAATATCAGAAATATTTTACTAATTTAGTACCCGATGAGAGATACATCCACTTGAATCACCAAAGTAAGAAAGAGAACATTTTCTCCAAATGCAACTCTACTGCTTTATTGTACAAATTGTACATTCTATGCTAATGAACTTGTTTAAAAATAAGAATGATTTGACTTAGCCCATTAGTTTTTCTGTCATTTGTATGTTAATGAAAGCCATAAGCACTTGAAAACTATTTTAATGAGTAGGATAAATTTCCTTCTCAAATACTATTTATGTTACTCATTGGCTGTAGCAAAACACTATTGAGAACAAGTCAAAATAATCACAGTCCATGTTTGAATGATACCATTTCAAATCACTGGAATCTAACTTAATTTTACTGCACCGTGTATATGACTAGCTAAACATAAATAATTGACTACCGAATGGCATGGTTCAAGTTTGTTATAGAAAGAGCAATACATGAGGAAATTTCTTTATGAAAGTGTTGCATTTGTTGATACACAATTGGCATACTATGTCTCAGTTTCCTCTGCTCATTTACTCCAAATTAACAAATTGTAATGTGACAAATTACTCCAAAATTGAGTGGCTTAAAATATTTTCTATTTTGGTCATGATTCTATAGATTAGCAATTTAGGCCGGACAGTCTGGTCTTTGCTGGGCTTGTTCCTATGACTGGGGTCAGTGGCCAGGCCAGCTGGAGGCCAGGTTGTCTAAGATGAGTTCAACTCGCGTCTGCCCCACATGTCTCTCACCCTCCAGCCGACCACCCTGGCCTTGCTCCCATAGTGGTAGCAGGGTTCCAAGAGTCAGTGGAAATATGCAAAAGAGACATGTGTGGCATTCATATGCAATCTTTTACTCCACATTCTAAGGGCCAGTGCAAAAATAAAAAGGCCATTCCAGGTCCAAGGTTGGAGAATAGACTTTAATTTTTGATTGGAGACACTGTATTGGCATTTTTGCAGTCTACTGCAGATTCATGGGATTTTTTTTTTTTTAACACTGGATGTTGCATTAGTTGTCAAAATCATTTCAGCTCTTCTTTTTCTCTCTCATGACATGGAATACTAGGGGCAACCCCTAGTGAATTCTGGTGATAGTAACGTTTGATTTAAAATATGAAATTTAATGTAACTGTATCTACTTTCTTGAAATACTTTGTTCTTTCATGGCTGTTCATCATCTACAGAAAAAAAGATGAATAAATTCTTTAAGAATCTACCACTCATGATTTCTCTCCTTCCTGACTCTAGTTTTCTCCATCACTGGACCCCAGCCATGCTGCATGGTTTGCTGCTTTATGGACACCTGTGTGGGCATGTTAGCTGTGTTTGCAGGAATGAACCACCTTCTGTAGATGGCTTTTACCTCTTACATGATTAATTACCCCCCACTTCCTCAGGCATCAGCTTAAATATAACCTACCCTGATAAACTCCCTTTTCCCTAAGGAAGTTGCACAAGCACAGATTCTGTGTTCTATTATCTGCTATTAAATTAAAATTATTTGTGCTTAAATTTGATTTTAAGTTGGATAGAGTAATCTTGGATGTAGGCCCTTGCCTTTCATGACTTCGAATACTTCTTTCAGCCCCTTCTTACCTGCAAGGTTTCTTTGAGAAATCAGTTGATAGTCTTATGGGAACTCCTTTGTATGTAACTGTCTCCTTTTCTCTTGCTACTTTGAAGATTCTCTCCTTATCTTTAATCTTGGGTAATGTAATTATGATGTGCCTTGGTGTGTGCTCCCTTGGGTCCAACTTCTTTGGGACTCTCTGAGATTCCTGGACTTGCATGTCTGGTTCCTTCACCAGATAAGGGAAGTTTTCCTTCATTATTTTTTCAAATAAATTTTCAATGTCTTGCTCTTCCTCTTCTCCTTCTGGCACCCCTATGATTTGGACGTTGGAGCGTTTAAAGTTTTCCTAGAGGTTCCTAAGCCTCTCCTCATTTTTTTTGAATTCTTGTTTCTTCATTCTGTTCTGCTTCAATGTTTATTTCTTCTTTCTGCTCAAAACTGTTGATTTGCATCCGGGTTTCCTTCCCTTCACTGTTGGTTCCCTGTGCATTTTTCTTTATTTCACATTGTACAGCCTTCACCTTTTCCTCTATTTTGCGACCATACTCAAACAACCATTTCTGTGAGCATCCAGATTACCAGTGTTTTAAACCTTGCATCTGATAGTTGGTTCTATCCCTTCATCAGTTAGTTCTATTTTTGGAACTTTGATCTGTTCTTTCATTTGGGCCATATTTTTTGTCTCTGGTTCACTTGTTACATTGTAAGGGGCAGAGCCTTAGGTATTCAGCAGAGCAGGGAAACCCATGTGCTGCTTTGTAGCACTGTATGTGGGGGAGGGGTCCAAGAGGGAAGATAGGGCAATAACTTTTTAACATCTCCACACAGACTAGCTAACCATGCATCCAGTAGGATGCTCAATTGAATTATTGAGTTAAATTTTTCTATTGAGCTTCTTAAAATGAAAATATTTTGCAAGTAATACTAAATAACTATAGAATATATGATGGGTAGCAACATGGGAATATTTATCTGCCTAACTTAATTAAAGCATAAATAAATAGAACTTTCTATTCAGAAATTAGTAGCAGGTGTTGCAATTAATATATAGACAACATATTACAGAATGTACTGGTAAAATGGACACAATCTCAGTTAATTGTGTTATACTTACTTAAATCCACTTGCTGTTGAAACCAGATAGTGTTTGTTTTCATTTACATGCAAACATTTACATACAGACATTATTTAAAATTTTTTGTCTATTATGTTTTGAGCACATGGGTATTTATTCTTGGCCATTATACATATATTTGTGTTTTTTAAGCCAGGAAAGAACATTAGAGAAGGAAAGGATTTTTTCCTAAGATAGTGAATTAATATTAGCTAATACTTATAAATGTTTACTACAACCTAGGAAATGCACCAAAACTTAAAGACATTATATCATTTAATCTTCATAATAACCTTTTGAAATAGTAATTCCAATCCCCATTTTATGGATGTGGAAATAGGGGCTAATTATGTTAAATGTCTTGTCTAAAATCACCGAGCAACCAAAAGATAGAGTGGGATTTTAAAGATATCTGCGTAGCTTCAAAACTCAGTAGCAGATTGATTGCCAGTCACAGGAGGTTGCAGACAATTTTTTTTTTTACAGAAGGAGGTTGAATTCCAGTCACTAATACTGAGTCTGAGTGGCAGGACTCAGTCTCTAGAAGGCTTACTAAAGTCCGTCCTGCCTTTCTAAATCTTGTCCACATGGAAATGTTAAAAATCTGTAAGCTACAGGCTAAGGCCCGTCCATAGCACTTAATACATCCTGTCTAAGCACATTAAGAAGGGATTGGGATATAAAATTATCTAACTATTGTATTCGTTTCCTATTGTTGCATAGTGTATTGCCACCAACTTACCAGCTGAAACTATATATATTTATGATATCACAATTCTGTAGGTCAGAAGTAGGGACACAGAAAAATGGGACTCTCCACTCCACGTCTCACAAGGTTGAGATCAAGGTGTCTACATAATGGCTTTACACAATTCCAAGCTCGTTCAGGTGTTAGAGAATTCAGTTCCCTTGCGAAAGGCCACTCTCAGTCTTTTGCCACATGTTCCTCTCACCTTCAAAGCCAGAAACGGAGAATCTTTCTTGTGTTGAATCCTTCTCACATTTCCAGTGACTTTTGCCAGGAAGAGACCAGTCCCTTTTAAGGGCTCACCTGATTAGGTCAGTCCCACCAAGGTAACTTTCTTAAAGTCAACTGATTTGGGATCTAATTTCATCTCCAAAATCCTATTACAGAAGTATCTAAATTAGTGTTTGAATAACTGAAAAAAGGCATGGCATTAACAAGGGGTGGCATTTCATGGTCATCTTAGAATTCTGCTTGTTATCCTCATCCAGAGTCCAGTATCTGAGATGGGCTTCTGTGCATAATATGCCATAATCCAACAGTGCATTTTATTTACATAAGCCTTATGTCAGGTAATAGGTTTTTATTTTTCTGCCGCTAACCTCAGTCTATCAACCTATGGATATGACTTTCCCTGGCTCTTCTTATCTCCTTGTCTTGTTGCGCTTACTGGGAACTGAATCCCCTTCCCTTTGCCCTTTGCTAATGCCTGAAGTATAGCTTTAACTTCATAACACCACCTAGAATCATAAACATCCATCAAGTCTTTGCTATATGCCAGGCCCTGAGGACCTCGAGATAAATGATAGACATGTTAACCTTAAAAAGTTCACAATCCAGGAGAAGACATAAGTGGTGAATAATAGTTGGCCCTCTTCGTTTTTCAGTACTGTAACAAAAATGTTTGTGCACTTTACTGACAGAAAAGGAAGGGAGTGACCTAAAGCAAAGTCCTGATGGATAAGTTGAAGTAAAGTGCCAAGTAAACTAATTGGGGCAGAGTGTTCCAGGGAGACAATGCGGGATGCAGATCACGGCCCATGAATGAAGCTCTAAGGTACACATTTGGTATGGCAGGTGCATAGGGTTACAGGAGTATCGCAGCTAAAATATATGACTAGAAAAGTGGTAGGTAGGATACTGGTGATACTAGAGTTTACAAAGTGCATCGAAGATATAAAAACTATCAAATCCCAAATACATAGCAATTATCTGTCGTGAAGTAGAAATTACAGCAGATTCAAAATGAAATGTACAGACACACTGTAATGTTAAGATGTTTAACACACCATTCTCAACACAGGTCAAGTGGATAAAACACAACAGAGATCTAGAAAGCATGTACAAAGACCAATATCATAGGTCTTACATACATATGATAAAACTTATACTTAAATACAGTGTACTTCTTTCTCAAATGAAATAGAGTAGTCAAAAACTGACCATATTTTAGGTCTGGACACATTATTCTTAAACGATTGTATTCTTAAACTTTGCACTCTTGATTTATATACATTTTTTCATCAAATACTATTAATAATGGCAATATGTTTGACCAATATTTTTTAATGTGTATTTGTGGGAATATTTTTTGGTAAGTCCTCTTAGTCTGCTATTTCTTTTTCCATATTCCCTTTTCACTTTTTGTTTATAATATCTTTGGATACATCCTAAAATGGTTATTCTAAATTTTACTCACTTATGATGACTTCCCTTTAAATCAATTCTTTGTAAATATTTCTTGGGGATAGAGTGGGGCCAGAGGCAGAGGTCAGGCTAGTTCAAATAATAGGAGTGTTGTGTCTGACTATGGTGTTATGTCTTTCAAGGTAGCCTGCCTCCTCTTTCAGCTTTACCGAGAGACTGCCCCATGAATGTATACTTTTTTCAATTTAACACTATTAAATTTATTATTCAATACAACCCACTTATTTTTACTTCTCAAGAACTCATGCCAAACTGGGCCTGGAGAAGTTCTCTTTCTTAGTCATTCTTTGTACCTGTTTCTCTTGTTCCAATGATAAATTTTTGCTTTTTCCCCTCCTTTGGAGAAAGGTGCTCTGTGATCTTTGGGAGCTAAAGGATGGAGTTGGTCTTCTGATTCTTGGTCTTGTTATTTAGTGCAGATTACTAAGGAGATGATGAAACTCCCTCAATCTCACCTTGTAAAGCAAAAATCTAATTTTACTGTTTGAATCACTACAGAATTTCAAGCACTTTTAACTGTTTATAACTACATAGTATCTTTATAGTTAAATGTCTTTTTAGGTAATAAGCTCTATTTTGTCCTTCTTAATTAATAGAGATTATTTAGAAGTAAAATTCCTGGAATTAATATATATAGTAATCCATTAAGATGTTATGTATGTTAGGCTCATAATAACTATTTTATGAAATACATACATTTTTGCCTATATATTCAACTGAAAATAAAATAATATTGCATTCTACAGTGATTTAAATTTTATTTTCTAAACAAACCATCTGAAACTTACAGTGATATTTATGAGTGCTGAATATTTTTCATTGACAAGAATTGTCATCATAACAATACATTTTAAAAATTTTATACATGGCACACAGTACATTCCAATGTTAGACTGCAAAATATTCATTGCATATCAAACAAGTGATAATAAGTGGGAAAAATGCTAGTGCATTAATTTAATCATCTCTAAGTCAACATTGTTACAATTTAGACAATTTTGTCACACACAGCCAAACTAATGACTAAATAATTTCTGCCTACATAATTATGTTATTTCTTCTCCTTTTTTATTTATTATAATTTTTGCAAAATATAAAATCCTCTCATTATTCAAAAATGTCATAGTAGAGCATATTGTTAGATTTTAATTTCTCAACAGATTGAATGTTCCATGTGGACAAAAAATCATTTTACTTTTATTTGTCATTGTCCTCAGAGTACTTGGCATAATCTCTGGAACAAGTTGGGCATGTGATAAATATTTGTTTAAGAACTTGTTATTTTTTTATGGATGTAATTGCTTCTGATTCTGGTTCTTATCACCTGGTAGCGATTTCCTGAGGAGATGAGGAAAGCTCCTGTCTTTACTCTGGCCTTTTGAACATAGAAATTTAATCTTACTACTTTAATTTGTGCAGAATGTTATCTACTTATCTTTACAGACATTTGTCACCATACACATCATTAGATTAATTTTAAATATTTCATTTAGGGTCTTTATTAGTTCACAAGCAGAATCTTTAGTTCCTTCAGGTATTTTTTTTGATTGATACAGATTATTTAGAAACAAATAAACTAAATTTGAAACGACACTATAATATACAAGCAGATTTTATTTTATCTTACACAGGTTCAGTGTGAAACAGTAGAGAGACCTATGGGGGGTATAAAGAATGACTGCTGTAACTGTATAAAGACAGAATATACTGTATTAAGGACAGTAAGTTCTCTGCGAGTGGAATTATTGGAGCACAAGGTAAACAAACTTGGTGGGATCTACATAGAGTGGATTAAAATATGGTAGTTTTAAAATCTATATTACTTATAAGATTTCACTCCAGTACTTTAATTCAATTTTTTCATGATTTCTTTTCTTTGCAAAGCAATTAGTCACAGGGATTTTTAGATTCCTAATGTGTAATTCAAAGTAGTCAGATAAGACATATTTTCTCTTTAGTAATGAAAAAAATCACATTTTTGTAAACTGTTTAATAATAAAAATTTTAATCACTGAAAAAATGAACAAATGAGTAGAATTTTTTTAATTTTAAAAACTACTTTTAGATTTAAAGTGATGTGTAAATACTGTGCAGATGGCAATACATATATATATTTTATATATTACATATAATATACATAATAGCCCATATCATTTCATCAGCCTATAAACCAGCTTTCTTTTGAAATTTTAATGAGCAAAACTAATTTGTGATACAACAGTAATTTGCTATAGATTTGAAGAGATTTCTGTGGATTATTTGACACCAAACTAAACAAAGGGAAGTAGTAAGAGGCTTGGCACCCTGATCTCAGAGGGAAGGACATAAAGCAGGACATGCTGCGTACCAGCTACTCTAGGGACTGCTTTCTGATAGTGTGAGCATTTCTTTGCACTTCAGAATAACGATTTACTGGAACGGCAACATCATCATCATGAATTTGCACCTTTGGTGGATAATCATAAGGCTTCATTTTTCTGAAAGTCATAATTCGCATCAGCCTGCTGCACTGAGTGAGATAACATTATCTCCTTGTTCATGGAAATAAAATTGTACAGGTAATTTACTGATGTGCTAATTACCATTTCCAATGATGAGCTAAGAAACACTGTGGTTCCTCAAATTGTTTTTACCTTGAAAAATATATTCATATTTGCAAAAACGCTGAAGCATAAAATGATATTAGTTTTGTGGGTTGTTGCCAAACATGGTAGGCAATATGTGTGTGTGTGTATATATTTATACATATCGGTAAATGATCAGCTATGCTTGGGCAGGAAACAATATATAATAATGGCTGATTTGTGTATTGAGTAAAAGTTTCTTCATATCATGACAACACATTTCAGCACGGTGGAGGCTTAGCAGACAGAAATTACGTATGTGTGTGTGCATATATATATGTATATATATACATATATATAATTTATTTTTATATATACATGTATATAATTTATTTTTATGCAACAGATACACTGAACTGCTAAAGACTTGAAAAGGAAATAGCACTGCCATTAATTCAAAATTTCAAAAGGTCTTTATTTTAATGGAAGCCTTTAGTACTCTCACCTGCGTTTCCTGTTGCCATCTGGACGCGTTCCAGCTTTTCGTCCTCAGTCATTTCTAAGGCTTCTCTCTTTACCTTCCTGTCTGCTAATCTACACATGAGTCGGATTTATCCTTCAACGTTTATTTCACCCTTCCTCTGTCATCTCCTTCTGTGCTTTGCTCAGGGCTCTTCTAATTGTGTGCCTTAATCAGCGCTCTGGTTATTAGACTAAATGCAGTAATTGATGTGCTTGTCACATGCCTTTGCTGAGTTGTAGGCTTCTTGAGAGCAGGAACTTTGCTTTCCTCATCTTTGTATTTCTCCTTTCCTTGCACTAAAGTCTATAGCACCAGTAGTGTGATACCTGGCAAGTGGTAAATTATAATAGATTTTTGAACTATTGACTGAAACTTTCTTACCGTCATCATCTACTTTCTTGGGCTTATGGACATCATTCTCATCATTTTATTTCGAATTTTCTGAGTTTTCCCTCATGTCTATTCATCCAACTTTTATTTCTCCATCTTTACAACCTCACTTGGTTTCATTAGTCCCCTCCCAAGTATAGTAACCAGATGTGCACAGGCCTTAGAAGGGTTACTTTGTACTACCTTTCTGTCCTGCATACTGGACAAAATTATCTCAACCAGTTCCACTTTTTTTCTTTTTCTTTTTGTTCTTTACTAGTTGCTGAGGACGACTTGAGAAAATGCATAATCTATTGAATACCTCCATGTAGAGGTAATTTAGAAAGCTCAAAGTTAATGAGCATCTCTAAACTATCCTCACTTACATACATTTAACAAAACATTGTACAGTGTCAAAAGCCTGAAAATTACCAATATTGTTGGATGAAATCAAAGACCTAAATAAATGGAATGATATACTGTGTTCACGGACTGGAAAACAACATAGTAAAGATGTCTCTTCTCCACAAATTATTTTTAACTTTAATGTGATTCTTACCAAAATCGCCACAAGGTTTTCTGCAGACCTCCAGAAGCTTATTCTGAAATTTACATAGAAACACTCAGGTCCTGAAATAGTTTTAAAAATCTTGACAAAGAAAAATAAATTTCAAGATTTACTCTACCCAACATTAAGCATTACTATGTTGCCACAGTAATCAAGACAGTGTGATATTGATGAAGAAATAGACATATAGATCAATGGAACAGAATGAAACACACAAAAAACCCCACATGAATACTAAGGGATGTGGACAAAGGTGTAAAAGCAATTTAATGGAGTACAAGGAGCCTGTTAAAGAAATAGTGCTAGAGCCATTGAATGTCCATAGGCAAAAAAGCAAGCTCTCACTTTTCAAATCTTACACCTAGTACAAAAATAAGTCAAAATGTCTAATGTAAGACTTTAAAATTTTTAGGGAAAAAAATAGATCAAAATATCCAGAACCTAGGGCTAGGCACTACTCTAAGACTTGACAAAAAAACCCCACAGGGTATAAAAGGAAAAATTGATAAATAACGCTTCATGACAATAAAATAGTAAAAAACTGGCATCTTGGAATGCTGATCATTCCTCTTTTTATAAGTAGGACCACAGATATCTACTTATATGTGAAGTTATTAAAATTGTCATTTTGCCTAATTAAAAGCTCATCTGAGAGACTTTTTTAAGTATTTTAAAACAGCTTCCCATGCAAAAGATAAAATAGTTTGCAACAGCTGTTAATTGGAGGAATTTTTCAGAGGTTTTATTGTCTGTAGATAAATAAGGTTGTTAATTTTCTTCCATTAACAGATGCTTTGACTAATGGTTCCCACAGTGGTGTGCATAGTCATTGTATAACATGTGCTCAGATGTGTATCTGATTATTTTAGTTGATCTTAGGGATCTGCTACAATCTGTGTAATTCATTTTCTGAAAAATCTGGGACCAACCATAGACACAGCTATTTCAAATAACGTTGTATTTTTAGGACAAGGCCTATGATATATAATGCTCTGATTAATAGCGCTCAGGCTTTCAAGCCATTTAGCATTTGATTGAAAGGATGCAAAAACTTATAAGAAGCACTCATGAATTTGAAAAACTATTTCTTTTAGGGGAACCTAGTTTTACCCACTCTATATGTTAGTACTCCATAATACGTAATTTATCATTACTTCATAATGGTTCTGCTTAGTCCTGAAATGGCGCTGGTATTCTGGTTCAGTTTTATAGCCCTATGAGATGGTTGATTAATCTAGAATAGTGTGCAAACTGTGACAACACAATAGTTTTAAAGCAACAGAAAAAATACAGAGTTTAATTTTTTCTTATATCATTTTCTTTTTAAAAAGGAATGTCCTTAAAAGCTTCTACACTAATAATAAAGGTCTTTATAAAACTGATGCTGTTTCTCACACTCCATTAAGCCACCCCTTTTATCTTTGAAATTGATGTGAAAGCAAAATATTTATACAACGTTGACTCCACTTTTCAAATTGCTTTTTGAAAAGAAAAATGAAAATAAAAACAAATGTGTTTGAGACTCAAGAAGTGACCAAATATATCTAATATTTTGCAGGGATCATTAAAGCCTTGTATTTCTACCGTATTGTAACTAGCTAGCATTAGGGTGACAATCTAGAACACTGTAAAACATTTTGAATAATTAAAAAAATACAACTTTGTCCAGATTAAGACAGGAAAACCTGGTTTGCATCAAAGGTAAAATCCATAGAAAATCTGAAAACAGAATGTTTTTTCCCTACTGATAAAGGTTGATTCCAAGCTCAGAAATCATGAATATGCAATCAATATTTGTCAGTCTCTTCAAACATCTTAGTATGCACACCTCACAGAAACTTTTAGGGGCTGTGAAATATCCTTAATTTTTCATTCTTCTTAATATGAACATTGATAAAATTATAAATTATAAAAGCTAACAGGATGGAATTTAACAGATTTTAGATTCAAATGTCATCTTTAAAAGGAGAACTAAAGTTATATATATTTTTTATTCCCAAGATCATAATATGTAATGCTTATTTCTGTTAGGCTAACTATAAAGCATGTATAATTTAGTCAAGAGAATAAATCATTTCATTGTTCTGGGGCCTGTATTTTGCTTTCTAGCATTAGTTACTGCTTCTGGCTTATAGACCTCCATCAGAAAGAGGAGAAGTGTCATGTAAGTTCTCCGAAACCTGGTCAACGACAAGATGGCTTGCTCCAGAATGCGTATCAATGCACTGCTGTCCTCAGTGAGGAAGCCTTCCCCTTCCCAACACACACATTGTTAGCTAAGCTAAATAGTGCACTTAGTGACATATTTGATTTATATTCAGGCTGCTGCTTCTCATCTAGTATCCATCTGCTTACGACGGTTTGCAGTCAGCATGCAGTTTGGGGTCCACACTTTGACAGCATTGCTGTGATGCCTTGTTGTCTACAAACCAAGTGGTAAAACATTCAGGAAGCAACCAGCTATAAAAGCTGCTGAAAATGAAGAGACATCATTACTCCCTGGATAATTTGTCTCTAATACCACAAGTCCACTGATTCATAGACTTCACTTTGCATCCCAGAGCAAAAACCTTGCTTGGGACTTAGACCTGCACTTACTGCTGTGGAAGCTTCCCCGGAGCAGAGTAAGGCTTATCTGGTTGATCCATTTAAACTCACGAACCTACATGGAACCTGCGGCAACTGCATAACAATGATGCTAAAAGGGGTCTTGCTAGCTTATCGCATATATGGACAACATGCTGAAATTCTTGATGAAACATTTCATTTTTAACTAAAAAGCAACAAAACTCTTCGGCCTGTTATTGGTAGTTTCCCCGTGTAACCCAATGGGACCAGAAGGTACCTATGGATGTGATAAGAAATGAAAGCATAAGCCACAGAATCAGATGTTAGCAAGTTTTCTTATTTTTCCATTTTCACTTGTGTGTGAATTTTAATTTAAATCTATGGACATAAAGAACTAATGTGAGTTGAAATGTTTCAGTAAACAAGTTTCAGAAATTCCACATTATAACCAGTATAAATAAACTTGTTAAATTGTTGTGCCCACTGCCAACTTTTGGATATTTTAAAACCGAGAAATTTATTATTGATGACAACTAGATGGTTTCTGTAGACATTTTATTAGACATAGTGGGCCAAAGTAAGTTTACAGTTGTCTTTATGGAAAATAACACAATAAGTAATAAATAATCATGCAAGGACAAACTGTGTTCCCCATACAACTATAAACCTGCTTTTGCCCCGCCCTGTATGGTACCTACCATCCAGTGACTCTACCTTCCCAACTGCATTCTTATCTGTGCAAGCACATACTTGTAATGTCCGTTCTTTGTGCTGTTCCTGTAAGTATTCTGTTAAAATAAATGAACTCTTTATAAAAATTATCCTAGGTTCACTATAGTCAGAAGATGTAAGTTTATTCCCTGCCCCGTCAAGTCACAAGACGGAGCTGAATCTCAGTCTCCTCTCTTGTAAAACAAGGTTGGCCAAGTTGGCTTCCTAGTCCCTCTGCTGACATAGTGTCTTCCCAGTTCACTGTACTAGATACTGGGTATGAGAAGATAAAATTAGGGGGGAAAAAGACACGATTGTGCTTTATAAAAGCTTTTTCAGGCTTAAAATGACACAATAACATAATATTTGTTAATGAATCTCTATTTAACAGCACCATAGTTTCTTTATTGTTGTGTGAAATTAATTAAAACTATCACACAGGATTCATTACTTTTTCTACCTAATTAAAGTGTTTAATGAAAGGGGCAGTGTTTATAGAAAGCAGAGATGAAGAGGAATGATTTGCTGCTAAAAAAGAAACCCATTAACTCCTTTTCCTCTTCTTTACAGTTCAATGCATGTGCCTCTGGAGTCAGACAGATTTGATTAAAAAATATCTTTATCTGTTCTGTGACCTTGGGGAAATCCTTCAAACTTTTAGTGCCTCAGTGTCTCATCTATGAATAGGAGGTTATAGTAGTGCCTGAGGAGAGTCTAGGCCAGATGAAATGAGGCTATATTTTGAAAGCAGTTGTTTTGAAAATGCATGGTAAACTCCTGGAAAATGTTACTGTTTGTTGACACTGTAAGAGCCAAGAACCCTTCTCTTTATCCTTATTGGTTCTGTCTTATTCACCTTCTTTGGCTTGGTCTCCCCAGCTCTGGTCTTCTCTATTCCAATCCATTTCCACACTGATACTAGAGGTGCAAATATGATTATATCATATCTCTTCTTCAAACACTCAGTGACTTTGACAACATGCTTCAAACCAACATGCTGAACTCATTTCCGGACACGCCCCTCCCAGAACCTCTCAGACCTTGTTCTTCAACTGTCCTATAGTCCTTACAGGTGCTTTTGTGAATATTGCGCTTCCTGCTCTTCCTCAGTTTTGCATCTATGTTCACATTTTCTTTCTTTACCTGCATCTTGCCTCTTTCCTTGTCTAAATAGACATCAACTATTATGTAGTAAAATGCTTATGGTTTAGTATAGTGCCTTGTACACTGTAAGAGTTGTTGGAGTGAATGTGTCTGATTACTATGGTTAACTTCGTATTTCTGAGGACAGATCAAGTAGTTCCAAGTTCATAGTGAATACTCAGGTCTTGGTAATTTGGAGCTGTATTGAAAAACTATTTGATGAGAAAGCATATTATGAGGTAAATCTCAAAATCTCTAGATAAGTACTCTAAATTTCACTCTAGAAATAGTTAGAAACTATTGAAATAGGTATAAGACTGTGCTGGCACACTGTGGAATTTTTGGAAAACATTTTATTCTCTTTTGGAGGAAAGAAAGTTAGGTCTTTGCTATTCAAGTCCTTTCATGCTCATTTATAAGTGTGCACTCACTTAGATGTAATATCAACAATAATCTTTTTGGTCACATCTCTAAAATGTTATGAGTCTATAAAATAATTTCTCTCGCCTCTAATACCTCATTCTCTAGAAAAGAAAAGAAAAACACTGTTTTTCAATTAGAGTAACTTTTGGAATCACTTTCTATTCTCCTAATACATTCCCTGAAGTCTTTTGTGGCTAACATTAAGGTACATATATTTTTTCAAACTACAAACTGCTATAAATGAAGTAAAAAATCTATCTCTGTATTGACTGGATACTGTGTACTCTCCAAATACTCAAAGTGAGAGTAATGAAATGATTGAAGCAAAGGTTAAAAAGAGCAGTGCTTCTCTGAACATCAGAAGCCAGTAGAACCAGGGGTACAGCTGAGAAACTGATTGCACTTTGGTTGTGATACTCTGATCAAATGACTGGGAAAGCCTGCAAACAGAAACCATTAGTCACGCATTCCTGAGATGCACAGGAACACTTTTGCTTTGAGAGTAGTTCTCTAAATTTCAGTATTGCCATGACAACCTCTGTATTCACCCTTAGATATGCAGTGGCATCACATCTCGGCAATCGATGGGACCACAGAATCCCTTTGGGTAAATACTTAAATTATCACCTTATAAAGTAGTGACAATTACAAAATTTTCACTTCACTGTGTATTATTAAGGTATCAGGCAACTCTGGGAAGAAGAAAACTGGTAATTTTTGTAATTATCTGTCTACATGTAGTCACCTGTAATACCTTCTAACTAGAAGCTATTAAATTCTTAGTGGTGAGCAATCAAAAATAAAAACTCTTCTAATTCCCAGAATGTTACTTTAAATCTATGGCTCATCATTTATTGCAATAAAAGAGCAAGTGGTGGCGTGGAATGGCTTCTGTGACTGACTTGTAAAGAGAAAAAGAAGTTTTTCCAAACTGGGACATAGGGATTCAGGTTAAAAGATTGGTTGGAAAGGAAGAGAAAATGCTGTGGAACATTTTCTTTTTCACTTTTAAATGGTGATCACTCTCATGCTTTATTTTCCCCTCATCTCTGCACAGGAAAGTAAGGGATACTAATTAGTAGAGATGCAATGATGATTTGTTACTTTTTATGGCACCAGAAATTCCAAAGGACAGAGAGCAAATACCTAATCTGTCATTTCTAAAGGAAAAATATCTCAGATATTAGAGATGATAATGTATGTGTATAAAATTAAACCTTGTGGTGATATTATAAACTATAGATTAGCTTCTTTTAGACTTAGTATTTATTTCTTTTTAAGATATTAAGTCAACTTATAAAGTCTTCTTTTTATTTAAAAATAAAGAAAATATTAGCTCTAAATGATATGTGAATGTACACAATATAATATATTAATTATTGACTAAAACATCTCAAATTGTAGAAAGTGAGGTCTGACAGTCCTAAGCAAGTGTTATGTCTTTACATTTTAACCAATTTTAACAAAACTTCTATGGGTAATAACACATACTTAAAACTTTATCATCCCACAGTATCATTATAAAAGTAGATAATTTTTGCACACTTAAAAACATGGTTTTCAATATTTAGTGCATTTTAGCACATTGACTAAAACACAGAGAATGTTCAATATATATTTACTAAAAGATTAAGCTGGATTCTTATTTTAACATATCAGGTGTTCATTAAAATGGTTACCAGGGAAGATTGCATGTCTTAAAGAATGCGAATAGCATAGATTTAAACTTTCAGACTGCTGTGGGGAGGTAGGGGTGTAATGGTGATGTCAAGAGAACAAATTTAAATTCCAGTTCGTAAGCAAAAGTGGGTGAATAGGGCAGCAGGAAGTGTAATCAAGTGAAAGGAATAGCGGAAACCAAAGCTTCTGAAATGAAAGAATTTGTTCCTGGAGCTGGTCTGGAACTGAGCTTGATCTATTTGGAGAAATGTTTCAAGAGGTTAAGGATGAAAAAAGATGCTATTCAAGTGAAAGTATGAGGAACAATTGATCACCAAATTTGAGCTGGTAGGACCCCTGCATAGGGAGATCTTGGGGGCCACAGGACTCTACCATTTAAGAAATTAAAGATAATTGGATATAGGCAAAGGGAATTTATTAGAGTTAATTTACTGGATAATATTTTATAATAGAAATGCTTAAAAAAATTGTCAACAGTATAAAAAAATGAGCATAGTGTGCCAAAGAGATTAAAAGGATATTCACAAAAGCTCATGTTTGGGCACGAATTAGGTCAATTTAGATCTCTGTCTATGGAGACCTTGGAATCGGGCGAACAGGGGAAACCGTAAGGAGGAGGGAGGTATACAGACACACCAGTATTCATTCCTTCTTCAACATGAGGGAGAAGGTGGAAAAGAGACAAGCTCTAGTGATCCAGCTGGAGACCCACTGACTATGTGCAGGTTTTGCTTCTGCTAGCTGATGGTGAGAGAAAACACTTATGTACTTTAAAACAAAATGCTTTGACTTGTTCATTGAGCTGTAGTGCACTAAGATTCCACTCAAGTGGCTTAAAACAATGAAATGCATTACTTTATATTGAAATTCTGATAAAATTACAACAGGAGCTGAAAAAGTGATTCTAAAATCATACACAAGAAACATGTTACTGCTACATTCTCAAACCTAAAGGGATAAAGTACACACTCTCCTCCCCAGATCAATTAAGAAGGGTGTGGTGCTGCCTTCCATACAATTTCTTACTCTTGTTTTCTTTTAATTCTCCAAATTCTTTCTTTCACCAAATGGTTCACATCCATATCAGTTTTTCTAAACCTTTCCTTCGGTAAGACACTATTTCAATTTAATAGCTTGGGTTTTATAATTTTTGTGCTGGGAGAAATATTCAAGTTTAGATATGGAAAGACAGAAGAGAAACAGACAAAATGAACTGATTTGTGCCAGAGGAGCAAAAGGCCAAGTGACAGGTTGAGGAAGAAAAATCTAGAAGTAGAAGGCTCCTATGCACTGTTGATGCTCAAGGAGCTTAAAATATCCCTTGGGGGGATGTAAATGGGTGCCCCAAAGAGCAATGAAATTGAGAACTATTTAGAGAAAGAAGAAAGAAAAACAGTAACAAATACTCTTTCTGCAGTCAAACCAGTGGTCAGAAATCAGCTCGATCAAATGCAGTGAGTGCAATTCAGGACAGGATAGTTAGACAGGGAGGGAAAAACTCAACAAAGTGAGAAGATAAGAATTAATTGATTTGCCAAGTGAGGGTAAAGCATCTAAAGACTGTGGCACTCATGCGTTTACCACTATGTCATAATTTGGGCAGATTTGTAATAGAGCTATTTACTTTCCTAACTTCCTTTCAGTGACACATTGCTTCATTTCCTTCCTGCTTCTTTGGATTTCCTCAAGCTCTGTCTTTGAGATCCCCCCTCCTCTCGCCCTCCGCCCCACCAATACTTGCACTTCTGGGTAGCGAGTCACTTTTTGGATTTTCTTCACTTTATTCCTTTGTCAAAATTTACCTATCAAGGTTTCACTGTGTCTCTTAAGCATTCTCTGTGCCCTATGCTGGCAACATCCTTTGTATCTACCTGATATCACTCCTTAGGATGAGTTTCTAAGATTATATACAAGAAGGCATAATGTACATTTGTTACTTTGCCATGAAGTCATTTCAGGCTTGATAACTGACTCCTCTGTAAGACAAAGTTCAGGTGGCTTGAACAAGTAAATTTCATTGAGGTTGGAGGAGAATATTAGAATCTGTATGGTAAATTTATGAAAATATGTAAAATCTCATCACACTTTTTTTTAAGATCAGGAAAGAATCAAATAGAAAAGCATGTAAAATTGTACTATCTCTAGAAATGTTGAAAACATACAAATATGTTAAAATTATTGCTATCTAATTCTAAAGTCTATGGTTGGGAAAATAATTGAGGTTTCCATTGAAGATTTGGGGGGGTTTGAATTCAGAGTTAGTATGCCAGTTCTGCCTCTTACAAACTTTGTGAGCCTGAGAAAGTTACCCAATCCTGGTACTGTGTTGTGCTGATTAAGGAGAATACTGATATCCAGAGACACAGAAGTCACCTTTTATTGAGTATACATTTATATTGGAAGACCTAAGAATATTCTTTAAGAGCTATATTTCTTCTACCATCCATCCAGAGAATTTATAATTAAATAGAACCATGGAATTAATTATCAAGTGACTGCCTCAACCAAAATCCTTATTTATTTGTTTATTTTTTTTCTAGAGGGAAAAGGAGGTTCCCCCAAATTTGAACACTGAAGAAGACTAACATCACCTGCAGGAATTTGCTTGGCCTGAATTTACCTGCCACATTTAGGAAGCCATACTTTTAGGAAGGGATACTGTGGTAAGATGCGTAGTGGCAGAAGGCATGCTGGGTTATTAGTTTTCCCAGAACTAAAGGTTCTAAGGCAATGAATGGATAAATCTCAGGATGTGTGCAGCCTTGAAGGTGTAGTCTTGCACTCAACACACCATTTCATTCCAGAAAACTGGCTACAGGCCAGTTATTACATCAGTATTCTTGGAATCCCAGCTCACCTAAAATCAAGCTTTGAATGGAACTGATTTTGCTACTGTCCTAGTTCTGTCTGATTTTTTTCAAGAGTTAGCAGCGCTATTTGCCTGGACTGATGACTGCTGGATGAGGAGAATTTGGAACAATGTATATTCATGAGTTTATGTCTTTTCTATGCTGCAGAGTCACTTAACGTTGACACTCCCTGAGGTCTCTGCACATATATGTCAACCTCAAACCTCCCAGGTGTCTGTTCTTTTTCGCACTCCTACTAAATCAGTTAATCTCCACACTAAAATCTATTGAGTTTTGTTTTGTTTTTAATTTTTTCTTTTTTTCACATTTGGGTTGTCTCTTTGTAAAAGATCAAGGTAAGCCCCGATTCATTTCATAAACATACAATGTAACTCCTAATTAATACATTCAAGTGGGTGCATGCATGCATAGACCTATCACTATAAGCACAAGAAACAAAATCTTTGGGAAAGGGTATGAAGCAGATCAAAGTTGCCCAGTGGGATTTATTGGCCTGTGAATGTTCCCTATTGCTGTGGTAGGAATATATGTGGGGGGTTTGCTAGTTTGTGTTAGGGAACTCAATTATTCTTTGATTAGAGGAAGTGCATTGAAACTTAACAAACCATAGATTAATATTGTTGGTTTCCAAGAAAGTCAGAGCTTTAGATCTCCTTGTGTACTTTTTCTCCTCTTCTTTCTCCCCCTTCTTACTCTTCTTTCTCCTCTTTCTCTTTTCTACCTCTTCATTTGTTCTTCCTCTTCCTTCTTTTCATGAATCTTTCAACATGAAGTTAGAAGAGTAAGATAGCCATCATCTAATCTCTAAATCTCTGTCATGATTTTACTATAATGGGTAGTGACAAAGTAAATAATCTCTGTTGGCTAAATTTAGTCTAATGAAATTAGTTTGAATGTATAAACAAGTGCAGTATCACTACTGAACTTAATTTAACATTCTAATTAGATGTCACTACTTTCCAAACCTAGAGTAATTGCTTTATGCTTTCAAGGACTTTAAGCACATTTGCCTAAGGAAGGTATGACTAATTCTTCTTTTTTTTTCTCCTGAAAAAAATTTATAGTTATAACTCAACTAAAAAGATTAGTCTTCTGAAACTTATGTTTAAAAGACCTGAACATGAATGCCTGTTCCCTCTGTGCTATAGTGCTCATTGAGTTGATTGACAGACATGGATGGCTAAGTGGGCATTCCCTTTCTACACTGAGTCCCATATTTTTTCCTCTATAAAGGAAGACCTTCCCCAATAGAAGGGCCCAGCTTTTTGGCATCTCTAGGAAGGAAAGCCTTTGAAATCATGGCACTCTGGCTAAGCAGATTCACCTTTAGATATATTTTTTGCATTATGTCATTATGTTTTCTTATATAAAATAATTTAAATATATTGTGTGACAATTCTAACTAATAATTTTTCTCATCAGTAGGCAAGGAGTTATAAATTCTGATCAAAATAATAAGAAAATTCTACAAGAGATATTTAATTATATTTGGGTGTGTATATATATGCACACATTTAGAAATTCAGATATTGTTCCAATAGTGAATTTGTTAGACTTTACTTGTCCTATCATCTCTTTTCCCTGAGTCGTTTACCATTACATACAAAATCTAAAGAAACCAAACTGCCAGATTCACTCAGTATTGCAGATTGACTCAGTACTGTGCAAGCATAAATAATTATATAATAACAAATTTATTTTTAAAAATTCAATATTCGAGCCTGGAAACATAATCTTGCCTTTGCTTTATTTTTGTTTTTCCAATATATACAGATAAGCAAAGGTGGGCAAAAGTAGGTTAACAGGTGTCATGAATATGCAAAACACAGAGTTTATTCTTGTGTTATTATTTATTACTGTATTATTTTACATACAAACAACTGCAAACCTATTTTGCTTACCCCAGTAGTTTCTCTTGAACCTGCTTCACTTTTTTTCCTATAATACTTCTGTTCTAAAACTCCCATCTGAATTATACCTGCATAGCAAACTGTCCCTGGACACCTGTATTTGGGTCTCTCATTGGTTAAAATTCAGGGTGTCCAAGACAAGTATAATCTCTGATCACCATTTTTACCCTTTGCAATATGCTTGTGTATGCACCAAACAAATTCACAAACACTGACATCTCACACCTATAATTTAACTTCTAGTTTCTGTTTTATTTCAGTGCAAGGCAATGCCATTCCAAGAAAAAAACGTGATATTATTTTTTCCCTCTATTTCATTTTCATTCTCCTCCATCAATAAGCGTCAAATCTTGCCCTCCAACAACTGCAGTTCAAAGGCATATGTTCATTAATAAGTATAGATAGACCACATGATAGGACATAAAATAAATTGACATACATTTAAAAGGATTGAAATCATGTAGGTTATCTTTTACGACTAGAATTAAGTTAGAAATCAATTATATTTTATTTATATCCAATCAATCATATTATAGTAAAATATTTGGAAAAACCCCAAATATTTGAAAATTAAGCAGCAAACTTCAGAATAACCCATGGGTAACATAATAAGTTAGATGGGAAATTATAAAGTATTTGAACTGAACGATAATGAAAATACAATGTATTAAACTGGGGGATACAGTGAAAGCAGTATGTAGAAGGATAGTTGTAATTTTAATACTTATATTAGTAAACCCCATGAAAGTATATATTGTTTATTGAGCATCCAGGTGTTTGGAACATCATAACATATTAAATACTCAATAAAATTTATTTATGGAATCAACTTCCTGATTTATTACTTTGTTCTGACTTTTTCTTCCCTATTCTTTCTTATTCACCTCTTTGTTTTCTCATTTATAAAATGTGTAAAAGTTAGAAATGACAACACAACCATCTCTCATTTCTGGGATTGATTTTATATTTCCTGATCATAAAAGTAGTGATATCTTTTGGAATATATTTAATTTTCCTTTTCTCTTTGAATTTATATTAATCTGCTTTCAAATAATTGTTAACAAAAATTCCTGTTTAGCTTCATTTTCATGTTGTCTACATACCATGTATATGAAGGATATTTAAGATGAAGATAATGTGATTTAGAAAAGGGTAAAATTTTTACTGGTTTACCACAGACAATTAAATAAAAGTATACATTTTAATAATAGAGTTACTCTCTCAAAGAAGAGTACATTGCATCAGCATAAATTCCATCTACTATTGGATAATACTTGAAACTGTTGACCCTACTATTGAGGATTAATGACATCACTCTTTTTTCCAGGCATTATATTGAAATTTGACATTGATTGGATGTCATTTTGCCTGACAGTTCTATATACTTTCAACATCGGCCTTCTTTTTAATTTGAGATATAGTTTTACATGTTTAATGATCTTGATAAACAGTAATGTATATTTACTGATTTGGTTTGATTTCCCAGTACCGACTCTATGCCCAGCACTCCCCCCTCATTTCTGGCTCATCCCCCCAACACTTAGAATAGCATTTTTTTTTTACATTCAATAACTCTATTAAATAAAAGAATGTCAATAGCCTTTTTCTTAAAAGGAAAAAAGAACACCACCTGTTTAAGTTTTAATATGGTTTCTGGTGAAAATTTTGTGGAGTTTATCACCTCAGTCTGAAGATTTACCTCTACTTAATTTCTAATGAAAAATACACAAGGAAGGCTTACAAGGGTGATCTTGAAATAAGAATCATGCTTTGAGAGTATTGCTCTCTTAATGTTGAGAAATGTTGACATATAGCACCCAGGACAGTACTTCTGGGTTCAAGACTCACTTTGACATTTTGACAAATAAACGTGTGTGCTAATTTCTGAAAGCAGGCACAGATGACTGATTATTTCATCAAGCTCTTGATCTAAAATGATAAGTGGTGCCAAGCAAAAAGTAATCAGCAATTTAAGTGACTGACATGTTGTTTAAAGTCTAAGGCTCTACCACAGAACTTTATGTGCTCAAGCATTCATCTTTAAGAGCAAAAGTGGCAGAGAAAGTGAATGTCATTTACGTGAAGTACATTTTATAAGTGTGACAAATACAATATCCATTGCATAAACCATTTTTAGAAAAACATAAAAGGACAATTTGCTTATAAACTTTTGTCAATTATTTGAAGACAGATATTAATGATTTTTTAATAAATTATATATTTAAATAATAAAGTTCATCAATGAAAAAAATTAAGAGCAACAGAAAACTACTTAGAGATGAATATTTTTTCAGCTTTTCTTATTCTGTTTAGTTACCTTGGTATTACTCTGTCTATATCACTCTGTCAAAAATAGGGACATATTCCATTTAACATTCTACAAATTGCTATTTTGATTTCTAATTAGCAATTTATTTTTTATATCTTTCTTGGTACTTCATATAGCTCTGATTCTTTATAATGTTATGGTTTATTTTATTAATTTTGATTCTTCTTTTTGTTACAATGATGGTATAATAAATACTTGTGCAAATAGTTCAAGTACTCTTATTCAGTATACTAGAAACAAAATTGAAAAACTCAAAGATAATTAAAGAATTATAAAAATGGTAAAAAGAATAATTAATTTTTAATGTGAATGCATATGAATGTATAACTTTTAGCCACTCTCTACATTAAACCAACACTAATTATATTCCCATGCCATCCTGTTTTGCATCCCATCCAATAATTCCCATCCATTATTCTTTTGCATCCAGTTTTAGTTTTATAAAATATTTCATGAGAAATTAAACACATTTGAAAAATATTTAATTTCAGAATAATTTTAGATTTTTCTCGTTATCTTTTGTATATAATTTGACATATATATTTTAGTGCCTTGATTCTTTTCAGGTCTCCTCCAAACTGTCTAAAACATTGTTCTTTTACTGAAACAACAACTGTCTCTTTTTTTCTGGTGTATGTTATTTCTGGTATTCATAATAGTCAATAAAATTGCATAATACAATTACAAGCAAAATGGGATAACAAGTTTGGGAACAAACACAGCTGACTTGGTTAGCATTAAATGCATTGGTGTGCTCAGAGGTGCCTGAGTGTTCCAGTAGCTGGCTTGTCACTGTGCGAACAACCTTGGGTACCTGTTCAGGTATGTTACAAATAAAAAAGAGTATCAGCTCACTTAGTATATTAGCTCAGTGGAGGTAATTTAGTAGGGCTTCCACTGCACATTTTCACATGTTCCCTCTGTATGTCAAAAATGGAACAACCGGTTCAAAGAGTTTGACGACCTAAGATTTTCATAGATATCATTATGTTTTTCCTCCAAACTATTTGTGACTCCATCAAAAGTATATGAGTTTCCATTTTTCACAGGTATATAAATACTGGATATTATCAATCTTGTAATTCTTTTGTATGTAATGATAAAAATGTATGCCTTGTTTAATTTTCATTTCTTTGATTTTTAGAAAGATTGATTACATATTTTTCTGTGAATTGTTAGTTTATATATTTTTCTCATTATCATGTCATATTGATCTTGTTTATTCACTGGAATGATTTACATATTTCCATATATCAGGTGTCCGTTTTGCCCCTAAATATGCTGAATTAATTGGTCTAGGGCAGAGCCTAAGCATTGGTAATTTTTAAAAGTTTTCTACATGATTTTAATATGTAGCCATAGATGAATGCCACTGGCTTAACTTTATTTTTTAACTTTATGGATATTATCATTTACAATATAAAAGTTTCCTATGTTTTTTTCTGTTTATGTGTGTGTGTGAAGATAATGCCGATCTCATAGAAAGAGTTAGGGAATATTCTCTCTGCTTCTATTTTCTGAAACAGGTTGTAAAACTTTGGTATCTTTTCTATCATATATTTGGTAGAGTGCACCAGTGAACCCATCTGGGCTTGGTGCAAATAGCATATGAAAAGATGATTAACATCCTATGTCATTCAATGATTGCAAATTAAAAAATGAGATGCCATTACACTTGTCAAAATGGCAAAACCCTAAAACATCAATGACACTAAATGTCTGCAAGGCTGTGGAATAATACATGAACTCTCATTTGTTTGGGGGGGGGGCAACACATAATGGTATAGCCACTTTGAAAGACAGTTTGAAAGTTTGTTACAAAACTATACATATCTTACCATACAACCCAGTAACTGTGTTCCTTGGTTATTTACGCGAATGAGCTGAAAACTTAATGTCCTCACAAAAATTTGCATGCAAATATTTATAGTGTATTCATAATTAGCAAAACTGGGAAGTAACCAAGATATCCTTCAGTAGATAAATAGATAAACTTTGGTATATCCATATAATAGAATGCTTTTCAATGATTAAACAAATAAAAGAGCTGTGAGACCATGGAGAAACTTCAAGTGAATTATCGCTGAGTGAAAGAAGCCAGTTTGAAAAAGCCACGTTACATATGTTTCCAATTATATGACTTTATGGAAAAGGCAAAATGCAGAGAGAGTAGAAAGATCAGCCGTTGCCAGAGTTTAGGGAGAATAATTATAGGTGAAGCCTAGGAGAGTTTTAGGGCAGTGAAGCCATCCCACATAATAGCATGGTAATGAACATGTAACTCTATGCTCTTGTTAAAACCCATAGAGCTTTACAGCACACTATGAAGTTTAGTGTAAACTATGGACTTAGTTAATAATAATATCTAAATATTGGTTCAACAATTATAACAAATGTGGCACACTAATGCAAGATATTAATGATAGGGAAAACTGTGAGGGTGGAAGGGGGAAGGGGCTATATCGGAACTTCTTATTTTCTTATTGTTACATTGAATAGCTTTACTTTTGTGAACAAAATTAATTATAGAAATAGCACTGTTATAGGGGTGCAATAATGCCATAGTCAGGTACTTAAAAGAGATGATTGCTCCTCTCTAATAACGCATAGTTGACAAAAAGCTGCTTACATGGGAGAGAAGGACTTATTTTTTTGGTTGGTAGCCTAGCTGAGGCCTGATTTGACAGATAGTTTTAGTTCCATAGAATGTTTTATAGTTGGTGTCAGTCAGATAAGTAATAGAAGTTTCATTTGGTTTCTGCTTCCATTTCATAGAACTAAAGTGATTACGAAAGAGATGTGATGACAGGACAAATGAGGATTATCATCACAGATACAAATGATAGCTTTTTGTTCATTTTAGTCACTAGATAAAAAATGAAGAAAGGGCACATAAGTGTACTTAAATTAACCAGAATATTATGAATAACTATATCACATCACCATTTTAGAGTTTGATTTATTTCAGGCTATCAGACACTTGATAAATGACAAGAATTTTAACTATACTTGGCTAAGTTCTGTCATCTCCTAGGAAAAATAGAAAAATGAAATCTCCTATTAAATTATATCAGATTTTTATGGTAATCATTTGAACTCTAATATAATTCTAATTGGTTTACCAGTGAATTTTTAGGGCTTTTATTTCTAGCATTTTTGATGATCAATTTTAATTTGCTCATGTTTTTCATTTCTCCTTTCTTCATCTGTCTTTTAACATTGTGAAATGTGGTAATAATATATTCATTTGAATTTTATGAACCCAGTAAATGTCTTTTTATGATGCCTTTTTCATTTCTACAGAAAGCGGCATTCCCAACCTCAGAAGGTTACTCTTTAAGCTTTTTATGGAAGCTAGTAAAATCGGTTTAAGTGACCAGACCCTTTCAGCTTTAGGCAGTTTTTCATTCACTGTCACAAATGTAAATATATCAAAAGTTTTTAGTAGCTATCACGAGTTGAAGTATCAGAGATAAAAAGTGGAAAGAAAATTCCACATGATGTGAAAACAAATCCTATGAAAGATATCACAGTATCATCACAATGATAATATCCCTGTTTAGATAAAAGATTGAGAAAATGTATGACATGCTGAGATAGCTGGAACATTAATGAGGAGTGATTACCTTACAGTACCTTAAATGAATATAAAAGGTTATATAATCTGTTGCTTTTTAATTACTTTCATTTCGGGGCTCACTTGGAATTCAGTGTGACGCTGGAAAGTAGTGCACCCTCGAGTTTTAAGCAAACAATTTCAGATACCTGTCAACACCCTCCTTGTTTATTCAGATATCAACTGGCAATCCTTACCGGTGAGCACCTTAGAGCTGTTCTTTGTGAAATAATAACACTCAGTTGAAGATTGAACTCTTTTACAGCAAGCACCAAGTTTTACAAGATACCCAAAGGGACCTTGATGTAAAAATTGCTAATTTTCTGATATGCTCCTAGTTTTTCTTCAGTAACTCTTTGTACATCCAGTTACTAATCTCTGTGCTGGTTATCTCAGAAAGAGGTTCCTAACACCCCGGAACCGTTTTATTCATTCTGTAATATTTTTCTTTATTTCGAAAGTACAGGCGGTATTGCTTATCTTAGTTAACTCTGTGTTTGATACATTCCTATCCTGTTACTTTTCATAATCTGCCTTTTCCCCCTTAGTTAGAAGTGTAGGAGAGATTGTGATTTAGATTGAAAAGATAAATATGTGAGAAACTTTAATCTTCTATCTTTTGTTTGTGAGAGCTTTCTGATTAAATTGGAAGCTTAAAATCAGGCATGTAGAGCCTACTATAAGAGAAACGTTGTGGGAAACAGGAAGACCTTCCCATCTTTTATGGAATATTAAATCTCCTTGAGAAAAGACATAAAAGTATGGAAAGTAAAAATAAAATAGGGTTTAGATAGCTTATGTCAGATTTTATTTTACAGGATACTTGCACAGACAGTGCTTTGCACATGACAGAAAACAGAGAAAACATAAGGCAACTGATGTTTAATTAAAAGGGGAAATGATTACCCTGAAGTTTACACTATGGCATCCTTATTCTCTATGTAGTTTTATGTATTTTGCACATATATAATAACAGCTACTATTACTGAGCAGTTAATATGTGATACTATCTAGCTAAATCCATTAGCAGAGGAGGATCCTACCCAATAAGAGAGTAGTAAGGATTTCAGCACAGAAAAAAATGCTCTGAAGAAAACCAGGTATCTTATTGTTTTTCTTAGGTCACCACTTTCTTTGTAAACTTTGAGATTTCTAATCTTCCTTAATTGAGATGTAATTTATGTACGGTGCATTGCACAGTGAGCATCACTGATGCACAATTCAATGAGTTTTGCTAAATTATTTCACCCATGTAGCTCATACTCAATCCCTTTTAGACTGACTTTCCTAGAAAAAGTTCTTACTATTTTCTAGCCAAGCTCTCCCACTGAGTAGAGATAATTTTCACCCTGACCTCTATTTAGATAAATTGTTCTTATTCCCAAACTTCACTTAGTAGAATTGTATAGTTTGTTCTCTTACGTTTCTGACTTCTTTCACTCAGAATGTTTTGGAGCTCATCCATGTTGTGCATAGCCTTGTTCATTTCTAAGTAATACCTTCTTCGTACGAATATATTTTAACTTCTTTATTCATTCACCTGTTGGTGAACATTAGTTGTTTTCAGTTTTTGGCTGGTTTTAATTTTAGCTCAGATGTACCTCATAATAATTTGATATATGTGTGCAATACAAAATGATTACTATAATAGGGTTTGTTAATAGCCACCGCCACACTTAGTTACCCCTTGTTTTCCCTTGTGATGAGAAGCTTTAAGATCGACTCTCTTAGAACTTCCGAATAGACAATGCGGCATTGTTCACTCTCGTCTCCATGTGGAACGTTACATCTCCAGGGCTTGCTTATCTTATAACTGGAGGTTTGTACATTTTGATTGCTTTCACCCATTTTTCCCACACCCAATAGCTGAAGTAAAATAATTTTTAATTATTATATGTCCATAGTTTGCACAAGATAATGTTTAGAATATAAAGATCTCTTTACTAAAAAAATGAAGAAAGCAGCTCAAATAGAAGGACAAAAAAAGTTAACTGTCATAGAGACATGAATTAAAACAAAGCCTGTAATTTGTCAATAGCTCATGAGGGATCTTAGCTAGATCCATTTAGTGTCGTAAGTTTGATGAAAGCTTTATTGCACTAACTACGAGTGGAAAAAGAAAAAGAAAATAAACATGGTAAGGTAGACTCATTTAAATTTGTGTATTAAACAGGTTTAGATTCAGCTGCAAATGACAGAAAAAAGTGGCTTGCATATGATAGTTCCTTTGACTTTATTTTTATGGTTATAATTCCTCACATCCTATAAGTTCATTATAACATACATTTATATGTAAATTTTCTAATGTTCTTATTTATGTTTAAATTTTTTGTTCATCATGCTTTGAAAATCATCGTTCAAAATGTCTTTGGATTTATAGAGAATGATTTTTTTTTTAAGAGAGAAAAGACTAGGACATGTTGACAGTCTATTCAGAGTGAACCAGGAGACATTGTGATGTGAAAATCACAGGCAAAAGTGTAAGTATTTGAAGGGTCAGTTCCCTGAGGGGTAGTATAGGATTGATGGATATGCTTGATGCATTATCTTTGAATGCAAGAAATGACAATTTTCATTTGAAACCACTGAGGAAAGAAAGAAACATGTAGAAATAAATATCACAGTATTTTTATAGCAATGGGATTTTAAAGTTAACAGTACTACATTGTCTTAATTTTCATTATAGATTTGTAGGTAATTTTATTTGCTAGAACAGGGTTATCTGTTACTTCTGAGGATGGAAAAGGAAGCCTACCAGGAATATTAGAAAGAAATTGTCCTTAGCAATGTTAATGGCCCAGCTCAAGTGGAGGTCATAAATTTGTAGTTACATCAATTTGGTCAAACTCAGTTTCTGCACTAATGTCCTGCAGTTTGGGTGCAGGAGAAGAGAAGGCAGTTTGACCCAGAGTATTCTGGGCAAATCAGTAGGAAACATGGACAAGGGCATAATTTAGCAGAAAAGAGAAGTCTTAAAGCTATAAAGCATGTTGCAGTATGATAAGAAAAGTCATATAGAAAGTAGATGTCAGATTTGGAGAAAAAGCAATCACAGAGAGACTGATGTTAATAACGACTTTTTAAAGAGACATGGGATGGCGGCCATTAAGTAGGCTTTTCAGTTTTAAACCTTGACCTGTGGGTGGCTGAAGTGTAGCAGGAATGTGGGTTATGATAGTCTAAGTGAAGACTTTTAAGGGGAAATGTCTGGCGATTCCTACCTGTGGAGGTACCGAGTCTCTGCGTCCTCATAGAATGAACCGGAGTGCCCGCGAGGTTTGCAGACACCCTCGAGGAGGAGAAGCGGTGAAGAGTTGGAGCCCACAGCCGGGCGGCGAATCGCCCACCGGCCCTCTTTCTAGTGAGAGTCAGTAACTTATTTCATACTTGGTTTTGATTTTCAATCATTTCTTATTTCTTATACTATATGCTTTGTACTTATTTTAAATTTTGTTGCATATTTTTACGTACTCTTTCTTCTTGACCCTCTTCTCACCACTATATGTTTTACCTATTTTAACTAACTGCTCCTCATTTAACCTTGGTCACTTTCTTGCATGAAGCTCAGTACCATCTCCCTGATTCCAGCCATTCTTAATTTTCTCTTGGGTTAGCCTAATAGACTCCTAAACAGTCTACCAGTAGAATCCTTTTTAGTCTACCCCAAGCCTACTCTTGCCCTAATCTACTTCGTACTGCCAAATTTCTTGTAGTAAAGCAGAGCTCTGAGCATGGCATTCTCTTGTTTAAAAAATGTGTCATAGTGTGCCAAACTATAATAAGTCCACACTCCTTAACTTGACATTCAATTGCCATATATTTTCCCCACCATGCCTCCCCAAATTGCAAGTACATCTCTTACTACATCTCTTTGCAGGCTCTATACCATTGGTTTCCAAATGTAACCTATGATCAGGATACCCAAATTTCTAAAGAACTGAATTCTAGATTTGATAGTTGTACCCAAATAAAAAATATTTTACGAAAATAAATATACTTGGGTGATTCTGATATTTGATAGGTTTGAGAACCACTGACTTAAATATTTCCATGTGAAACAGATATATTGTACCTGTTATTATCTGATCTGTTTCACTTAGTGTCTGTCTCTATTTCTAGCTAATGAGTTCTATTCAAAACTTATAAAATCTAGTCCTTGATTTGCTTCATATTGAAGTCCCAAGTATTCTGCTAAAAACTTTACTTGTATTCTTTCATTTAATCTTTAAACAAATCTATAAGATGGACATATTGATGCTGAGAAAAGCTATTCAAGATAATAAACACCTAACAGTCACAATGGTGGGATATGAATCAAAGCTGTATAAATCCAAAGTCTTAGTAAGTGAAGAAGATATTTTATTGGAATGTACAATCGATAATACAAGTCAAATACATTGATTTTGTACTAGTTTTCTTGCAACATGATTTTCTGATTGTTTATAATGGTAATTCCTTCTTGCTAAAATTTGTATCTGTAATATTCAATTAGGTTTCAGCTGTGTTTTATTTTGGATTGGCTATTCTGTCACTGGAATCTACAATGAGGAAAAGAGTTACTGAATCACAATTTTTCAATCTATATTGTCATTGATTTGATTCACCAAACATTTATCTATGTCCTCAGAAGTGTCTAAAGCACCCAAAATAACAAAATCTTGTTATAAATAATACTTTACAAGAAATCTCAAGGGCACACAAAGATGGGCCCTGTGGGAGGGAGAGTGAACCAGGAACATGGGCAATTCAGTTTCTCAATTTATAAGGTGTAAGGGTAAATGAAAATAATTTTTATACATTTGTAAAGGGAAAAGAAACTATTTTCTCCCTCCCCTTTTCCTTAGAGTGTTTCCTTGGACACAACGAAACTGAGTTCTTGCTCTAACCTTTGGAATATAGGTTGACCCCTCCAGGGATGAAGTCCGTCTGTGTTTGCCCTAAGAAGCACCCTCTGGGGTATTCCCTCTGGGGTTCCTGAGTTCAACATGTTCAGGTAAAGGCATTTGTTTTCTTATAGTCATAAAAATTCTTAGATGTCTATAAATTCTTCCTGAAAATCATTGAGCAAATTTTCCAGCACTGTCTTAGAAACAGATTGCTAGTCATGCCGTGTTTCCTTAAAAGTTGTTTTTGTGTATATACAAAACATTGCCTATTTCTAAACTGCTAAATGATGCAAAAATATATTTCTAGAAAGCAATAATAACATTTCTTACACATCCTCCTTGATGTTGTTTTATGTCCACTTTATATACAGCATTTTCCCATTATAACATTATTCTCAAAACAAGCTAATGAAGTATATAGAATGGTACTTTCACTCCCACATACAAATGCTGGAACTAATAGACAGAGATGGCCTAGCATGCTTCCTCATAGGATATGCATAGGAAGGAGGACTGAGTCAATAACTTAGCTCCCCTGGTGTTCTGCCCATTAGTCTTTCTGTTTTCACTGTCAGCATTGACAAATAGATATTTTGAACATGACTGAATCCTCGGAAGGTTCTCTGTTAGCCCTGAGAACTACAGCAGGAACAAGCAGGCTGACTGGCATCCCATGCTTCACCGTCAATATCTTAAGCTACTCTGTGGAAAAAGTGAATTAGAACTAATAAGGAAAGATATGTAATACTGTGATTGCTCGTAACTACATGGAAGATAACAGTAGATCATTTTTATTAGTTAAATATACTAAGCGATAATATGAGAAAAAAATCAGACCTGGGGAAAATAAACTAAGAATTAAAATGGTTACTTTGTTAGAAACAGCATATATATCTTGTTTTCAAGTTTTGTATATAATTAAAGGGTTTTTAATGAAGGGAAAAATGAAATTGTGTGTTGATCTTTATACTTTGAATGTTCCTTCATTTTCTCCTTTTAAATTTTATAGGACTTCATACAATTTTGAGATACTTTAACAAATTACCATTATTCCGTATCATTTATAGCTCTTCCTAAACCCTTGCTGAATATATTTCTCTAGGTTGAACAAATGGCTGGATAGTCTCATTTTCCCTGTAACAAGAGCTCAGTGTCTATTTAAAAATATATTTGAATACTGAATAAATTATTCAAAATCATGATTAATAAAACCCTTTTCACAATTCCTTCCTTAAAAACCTTGACTTCCCAAAATTCTCTAGGAACAGAGACAGCTGTTTGCCAGTAAAACCTGTACAAGCTTTGCAGGATTCTAGGATAGTTCTATAGTCAGTGTTGCTATCTAATATTCCTCCATAGGATGCATTCAACTTGCCAACTAGTTTTTCTTGCTTTTCTAAAATGTAGGTTTTACTTTTTAAAACTTAGATATTGTTAGTAAAGTCTTTTTTAAAAATCTTCCTTATAGCTTTTCTGGTATGTTCTCTGAAATATTATTAGAGTACATCGAGCTGTGTGATGATGTGGGAATGGGAATGGGGTGTAAGGGTAACTTTCAAATGTCCCAGAGAATTCTAGAAAAAGCGAGAGTCCTACATAAAGAAGTGCATGACTGTGCAACCAGAAGCACAAGACCAGTAGTAATACTCCATCAAATTTTATTTTTTTAAATACTAATATTTTATCAACATTTATAGCAGAAAGCAGAAGATGGTATACAAAAATTGGGATTTGAAGAAGATTTATCTTAAATTTTTTTATGAAAATGTAAGTATATTCATTAATCACTTACCAGCTGATAAATAAAGGTAAATTTAAATGCTGTGAAAATGAGCTTTGAAAATATAGCTCTGGAAGAACAAATGTTTGCCAAAAGAGAGAATTAGAATGAGTCAACAAGGACTCTCTTAGACTTTCATAGGAGTTAAGGCAAGAGGTGAAAGATCAAGTCCCCTTACTTTGCACTTTTACTGCAGGGCCTCCTGGATGAGGGTAAGCATTCCATTTGCCATTGGCTTCCCTGTTTTAGCATTTATTCTCAGCACTTAAGAAGGGACTGTATCTTATGACACTGCAGCTGCTCTCCCCCTTTCGTGGAGTGGTGTTAACAGTGGTGCATTTCCTTAGCAATCACTGTGAATGGCAAGGCAAAGACGCCTTCCATTCTGATGCAGCTGGAAATGCTCTCCTGCGGTTTTCCAGCTCCAGGTTGGGCGGAAGCCTCTGCTCACATGTTGTGTTGTTCTTAGTGTGATATCTGCTGCATGTATGTGAAGAGATAATATCAAGTGGTGAATATGTATCTAAAAACAGGCAAGAAAAGTATGGTTGACATTTCATTATAGTAGAATCTATTGAATCAAATTTATACTTGTCAAAATATACTAAATGGTTTTTGAAACACTGGCAAAGAGTTTTCTAAGTGTAACAGAAGTTACACTCACTTAGTGCCTGGAAAGGTCAGATGTATCAACCAAGGTCAGAGAAATGAGAGAATTACATTTTATCGTTTGCTTTTTATGTGAACAATAATTCATCCCTCAGATACTGAGAAAGAAGCTGTATTTTGTATGGTTCTTTGATTAGTTGATATTATCTGTGACTTGATATTAATTTCCTTGTTTGCTGAAATATTCTGGACAAAATATCTGTTTAATGTTGTAAAATGCTACCTAAACCTTTTTTTATATTTAAGAATGAATATTTTTTGTTGGGTTCAAGAATATAGAAATATAAAGTTATAATTATATGTGGGCTTGTTTCTTGAGTTTTTTTTGGGGGGGTCTTTTTTTTAATATTTAAAGTGAAGGTCCTAACATTCATAAAATTTCAAAGGTTTCCTCTTCCAGTGCATGTCGCAGCAGGAAACAGGAGATGGCATACACGAATCAGGGCAATATGAGGAGACATAAGAAGGGGACTAGTTATAAGGTACGTAGAGCGTGTAGGAAAATCATGATGAAGAACATCCTGGAGCCTGTACTGGACAGGAGAGGAACCCCCCAGGCCTAACAGGTCGAGGATAGGGACAAGTACCTGGAAGGGGCCCAGAGGCCTGTGTAGACAGGCTCCTGATGTATACTGTGACCTTCACTTAAGAGATGATGCCATTCCAGGTGCTCTCTCATCTTCTCCCCGCCAGGGAGGAGCTGGAGCATAAATTCTCTGATCTCATTCTCCTGTTGCTTTCTGTTCTCCTATAAATACCCTGATTAGCAGGATCAGGGAATCTAGTGGGTGCAGAAGCCTGCAATGTGTGACCCAGGCCATGTGAAGTAGCCTCCGAGGACACTGAGAAAGAGAATTGTGGTAAATCAATCTAGAGGAAAAAATATATATTTTTTGTTTATTGCAATAAAGATGAAAAAATAAGCAGATTTAAAAAGTAAAAGAGAACACTATTGGCCCTAATTCAATATAACTGGCATCCTTAGTTGAAGAGGAAATTTGGACACAGACGTTCACAGAGGGAAAACAATGGGAAGACACAGAGAAGCTGGACATTATCAAGCCAAGGAGAGATCTGGAACAAATTCTCTCCCAGCCCTCAGAAGAACTCGACAGTGCAGACACCTTGAACTTGGTTTTCTAGCCTCCAGAGCTGTGAAAAAATATATTTCCATTGTTTAAGCTACCTGGCCTGTGGTACTTGTTATGGAAATACCAGCAAATTAATCCCAAGATCAACTAAAAATAAAAGCATATTTTTGTATTGATATACTATTTTGTTCTTTAAGATTTGGTGCTCTAGGAAGAAATGCATAAAAGTTATATTTTATGTAGTATGTAATATGCTATTTTACAAAATCAGAAAAGAGTCACACTCATGGAGAAATACACAAAATATCAAAATGATTTTAAGGCAAACTGATATATTTGGCATATATATCATATATTTGTTTGGAAAATATATGATATAAAATGTTATGTGATACTCAATTATATAATATATATTCCTAATTAATGCAACATTTACATAATACAAGTAAGGAAGAAAGTTGAATAAACAAGAAAGAAAAGTGATACAATGGCAGCTATGTAGAAAAAGTAAAAATAAATATTTATTGAGGACCTGTCACCAAGAAGCATGTTCGTATTTATATTCAGTTATATTTCTACGTTTACTTCTTACAACAGTCTGTAGCATTAATATTGTCATTTTCACAAATAAGAAAATTGAATCTCAGTGAAGATAAGCAGCTCAACAAAATCATATAGCTATTCAATATCAGAGTTGGGATTTGAATATAACTCATCAACTCTAAAGAACAATACAAGGGGTATAACAATGGAAAGCATAATTAATTGCTTATTGGGTTATATTTTTCCATAAATTTCTTATGTGTATTGTGTGAAAGCAAATATTTGCACAATAGGTGAAAACTCAAACTTTCAATTTGTTTTTATTCTTAATAAACATCAGGAAACCAGTTCAGGCTCCTGATAAGCTACTTTGTATTGAGTCATGATTAAAAACTTTAAGATTAAAGATATGATTCTTTCAAACAGTGAAATAAAATATAGATTATATTAGTATACATTTTATATTGCCCAATGTGATAGTTATGAAAATATTAGTAAAAGGTCAATCAAAATCAAATCTTATTGTAGCTCTTAAAGGAATAACTTTATGGAACTAGAGAACAAAACAAAAAATTATGTTTAATATACACTGTTATTGTTAAACATCTATAAAATATGTTTTGAATTGCAATTGTAACAGTGTGTACATTCTTAAATGTTTTGAGCAAAAATAGTATAATAATAAAGTTGCTTTTCCCTCTTGTGTAATATATTCCACACAGTTTAAAGAAAATTATAAATTCATACTTAAAGAGAACCTCTGAGTCTAAAGGATAATGTGGTGATTTGAAATACTCAGTCATACTCCCTGGAATAAACCAAACAGAGTAATAAGCAAACAAAAAATTGGCAGAGAGAACAACTCAAGCCACACATAACCCACCACAACTTCAGTGTTACTAAAGAAAGGGAGCACCACATTCTTCAACTTATCTACATGCAGAGAAATAAAACACAGTCCAAAAGACCCATCACAGTCTGCTGCTTCTACCTGATGTTTTTGGAGAGCTATGAAGGTAGACTTAAGGGACTCAGAGAAAAGAATAGAAGGGAATCTCTCTCTCTCACCTCTTCTCTCTCTTTGTCTCTCTCTCTCAAACACATACATGTTTTTTGCAACCAGTAAATATTTATTGAACACGAAGTCTATACTTTAGCAACATCTGATCCCCACCTAAATTCCAAATATGGGTCGGATTGGACTGAAAGAAATCCCACCTTTCTTGCTAATGATAAGCTCAAGAATAAGTTTTTAATCCAATATTGTCCAATACAATTTGAGATTAGGTTTTTTTGGTAATTTTTAGGGATGCCTTCCCTTGGTTTTAAGTCTTCAAACCAGCTTTCCCCTCTTGCAAAGTATGAATAAGAGAATGTGAAATACTGACAAAAATTTTACAATCTAATTTTTACTGGACAAACAACCTTGAAATCTGATTTACCTCTGAATTTGCTCTCATGTGAACTAATATGTTTCCTTACTGTTAGGCAAGTTCAGTTCAATAGGATGCACATTAAAGTCAATAAATACATTGTCACACAAATAAATGCATAGTAAATAAAACCTGATAAACATCTTTTAGAAACTAAGTGTAATAGAGAATTTAGTTTAGGAGCCAGAGAAGGTCCTCTCTGAAGAAATCATATTTAAGAAAAGATCCCATTTAAGAAAAGATATTTAAGAAAAGATCTTAAATCATATTTAAGGAAAAAAAACGGATAATTTACTAGGTGAAGGGTCAGGGAAAGAGCATTCTTTGCAAAGACCCTCAGGCAGGAAATTTGTTGGAACTTAGAGATATTTACCTTGGCCCAATCAAGCATGAAAAGCAAGAAGGTAAAGGGGCAGTTGGTGTGAAAGGGGGCTAGTGTACAAGGGATGACCAGATACTACAGATGTTTGAAGTACTAGAGGAATCATGAATTCGGTCAAGTATCATAAGATTTTGTAATTTTAATGTTGTCTTTCTCCCTTACATTGTCCCTGGACCCACGTTAATAACCTCAATAAAGGGAAGGATTTGGTGGGCACACAGTAAGCAAGGAAGGTAAAATATCCCCCAGCATGGCTCTCACTGTCCTCTTTTTCTTCTGAAGGAAAGAAAATGGCCACGTTTTACTTTGAAGTTTTCTCACTTTTATGCCCAACTTGATTAGTTCAGTTTTTACATATGAGAACTAATTTTTACGTCCCCATTTTTAGTTAACCTAAACCAGAGGTTCCATTTAATTTCTGTGAATTGTTTGGGTAAAAATGAAAAATTTTTGTTATTCATGTTCAATTACAAGCTTGGCTGTATATTTTTATTAGCAACACAGGAAACCATTTAAGTGTTGCTTGCTAAACTATGGGAGGTATGTAACTGTTGAGGGACCCCCAGGGGAATCTGGAATTCGGAACAGTGAGCCTGGTTGCTGGTCCTTCCTTATCATTGCGCCCTTGTTAGCCGCATGTTAAACTACCATGAGTAACCGAGATTCTCCACAAAAAAATGGAGTGAAAGCAGCAGGAAGTACAACTCATTAAGGCTGGCACTAGAAAAATCTATATAGGTGAATGACTGAGTGAGGCGGCAAGAACAGTACCATGGGCTAAAGATCCTGCATTTTGATTTCAAAGTGTTTGATAGAGGTGTCATATCGTTTCACTGAATACATTCATTACCGATTGACCAAGGTTCACTAGGCACAAAGAAATTAGGGGACTTCTCTGTATTATAATGGGGAATAACAACAGTGATTACATAGTTAGGGAGGGAGTTAGAATACAAATGAGAAAAATGTAAACAATATTTTGACAGTGATGAATATCCCAGGATCCATATAGTAGTTGTTAGAAAAAGAATATCCCAAATTTAAATTGTCTTTAAAACGATCACTTAGTTCATTCATAAAGGATATGTAAGGGAAATGGAATTATTCAAAAAATGGGAAGAGGCAACCTGAATTCATGAGCTGAATAAATTGCTGGCACCTGAATCCATGACTGGGTTATTATTTCTCATCTATCGTTTCTGTTTTCCTTGGCCTCTCTTCCTGCTCCAGCAAAGTGTACCTTTGGAATTATAATTGCAAATGAAGCTAATAGTAACATGTTTTGCTGAAGCTGTTTCTAGCAAAGTATAAAATTCCACATTGATCCACCTTGTTTGAGTCAGTGAAATAAAAAAGATAATAATAATCAATATAACATGAAAGATAACTACATCTCTCAAATTTGCATATTGCTGGGGGAAGAGAGTCAAAATTATTTTCACATTTTTCTGGTTGGGCAAATATACTTCAAGGCTTTTTGCTTGAATTATATAGCAACAGTAGCAATAGGGCATGCCTTAATTCTGTTTTGAATAGTAGGCACAGTGCTCTCTTTAGATGCAATGGAATGCTCTAATTGGTAGGGAAGGTTTCAGAAATATATCCAGTAATGACTAGTGGACGGTTGCAAATAATCCATTACAAAGCATCCAATTGTTTTTTAAATTATTTAAGTACCCTCAACATGACTGGGTGGGCTTACAATAGGTATGGAGGAGTAAATATTTATCAAAGGAATGATGAAAATTGTACATAAAATTAGTATTGTTTATTTATTTACATTTGCTTTTCAATTCATTTTGTGATGCCAAAAGGACCTCATGGCCCCCAGTGGAATAGTGAGGGTGTGACGATTCAAGTGCAATTTATAACACAATAATAGAATCTCATTTAATTTACCAGTGTTCATGAAAATCATGTCATTTAACACTGGAAGAGATGATTCATTTTCTGCCCCAAATAGACTCATTCTAATAAGAAACCTAAAACTTTGTGGAAGCTCCTGTACAACATATTTGGTTATGTCCTTTTAGTAATTAGAGCAGGTATTCCTTAAGATAACAGTAAAGTTTTACATTTATATAGCACACGATTCTTCACCTGTGCCTCCTCCTTTAATTTAATATACCACAAACGATTGGCACAGAAAGACCATTTGCCATTTTGGTTTTAAGGAAATAGCCATTTCCCTGCTGTTCATTGCTTATTTCCCATGTGTAATCCTCAGATAGAAGCTCACGTACAACCTGTGGTCCTTTTCCTGTGCATTTGTCTCCTAGAGTGGAGTGTTCCTCTCCATTCGATAAGTGACTCAGAAGAGACTTGTGTAACCGAATGATCAGGCGACAGCCCCACTCAGACAATAATTTTTGCCTTTTAATACTATACGAGTTATGGTGTGACTGTTTTTTGCCACAGCTCTTTAAATGATATTACATTGCTAAATTTGTATAACCTATGCCTCAAATTCTCTTAGATTTAGTTAAATGTTATTTTAAAATTTGCCTGGGAAAGTTATCTATGCATTTGATTATGGAATAATTTTCAGGACAGCCTGCAATGATGTCTGAGATCAAATTTAAAAAGAGATAAATGTATAAGGTTGTCCTTAGAGCTTAAAAATACAAATTCAGGAAAATGTAACTTAACTGCTGTATAGGAAAGCAAAAGATTTAGGAATGTTTGTTCTATTGCACACTCCATATGTGTTAACATCATGATGGTGTTGCCTACGATGCTCATTTGATTTTAGGTTATGTGAAAACAGAGTATTCACAAAGAGTCTAATGCACACTGTTATCTCATACCTCAGTTCTGGAGGAGCATAGCATAGGCTCTATGGGACACACTTTGAATTCACATTGCTTACGAATGAATTTCAGCTCTTGTAAATGTAAGCTATGCAAACTTGGGTGGGCTAGTGAATGACAACTCCAAGATCCAGTTTTCTCATATTTGAAATTAGATAGTATACTCATATATTGGTATGTTGATTTACTCAGTATATCAAAAATGTTAATTAAGACTAACCAAGGAAAACAGTCTCCCAGGCCACTTTTTTTTTGGCCTGTGGAATCTTACTACCTGTTAAAAAGATGCCCTACATTATCAGTTTAGTGATGAAATGCTCTCAGTACACTTTTATTATAAGTATTCTTAGATTTTTATTGTAGCTATCTCTATGAGATTTTCTAGTTTTACATATTCCATAATCTTGGGGTCTAGGAGTTCCTGTAAGAGCTGTCCTTGCCACTACTCCCCCATTTAAAAACTCTTCCATATTTGAGAGTTTTGCATTCTGGCATACTGTGCTGTAGCTATATAATCCTCTAATAATCACATTTTCTCTTTCTATGAAAATGAATCCTCAATCACATCTTTCTCAGAAAAGTAATACAAGTCCATATTTTAATTCCAAAGTTATTTTTTGATTCTCATTTTAAAAATATTCTTGTGTTTTTCACCTATTTTGTGTATAAAGGGTGTGTAGGAAAAGAAAAACCTATTTATTAAGGTGCCAGTCATTTCTACTTAGAAATTGAAAGGTAATTGATAACTTATCATCAAATGATCTATAATAATCTACTTATAATAAACAAGATGAGTGCCAGGTTTATGCTTTGTTAATTTATTAGTTTGCCAATTAATGTTTCCCTTTTTGTC
>PVJD01010757.1:0-51191 GCA_004026545.1 Mormoops blainvillei
TAGACAATTTCACCCAATCTTCCCAAATATATTTGGGATTCCTTTGGGATACTCTACAGTAGGTTTAAAAAACAAGAGGCTGTTACGCGCTAGATTGATCTGAAATGTTTGCAAATGCCTGCTGCCTTCTCCAAGCAGCTCACCGCACAGTGGGTAGTGGCAGGAATTTATTTATTTAATGTTTGTTAATGATTCTCCAAAGTTGGTCAGTTATTCAAAGCTTGCTAATGGACGACTTCTTAATGTGTGAGTTCTACTCTCTTTATAAACAGCATCAATCATGATTAAATGTACATCGTTCTCTGTAAAATCTGTAGGTAGTTCTGTAATCTCAATTTACTTGGCTTTCAGAAACTGAAAGGAAATTCAGAAAATCTGGAGAACATTGGAATTTTTTTTCAAATGACAATGTATTGAGGTGAGATTTCTAAAGCTTCTGTGTAATAATCAAATAAATGGAACCTTTGGTATTACATGGGCTATGTGTAACAATACACACGTCTCACAAACTATATGGCAAAATGGTATAAGATTTTTCAAAAAGTAAGTAAGTAAAAAGAGAAAAATCAATGGGCTTAAGGTAGAGTGTGGGACTCTATTAAAACTAATTAATTAGTTTTAATCTATTAAACTAATTAATTAGTTAATCTATTAAAATTAATTAATTAGTTTAAGACTAATTAAAAACAAATCATGGTTCTAGTTACAATAAAATAAAATGTCTCCCACTGGATGCACTTACACAACTAAACAGAATGCACTGAGCAGCTATTTGAGGAGTCTGAAAAGTAAATAGCATAGCAGCAATGGACTTGAAGTTTTTAAAAAGGCCAGAATTTGAAGTACCACCAAACGAGTGGTGAGTTTGTCATAGTCACCTCCAGACTGAAAACAAGGCAGCCATGCAGCCCGAAACCCAAAGCTGGTTGGGTACTGAGGCTCAGGCAGAGAGCTCCAAGAGAAGCACCCTTCTTCTGGCTTGAGGAGTGAGAAAGGGAATTCTGAAGACTACAGTGCAAAAATCCCCCATTTTTTTCTTCTGAGTTCTCTTTAAAAAGTCCCAGTGCAAGATGATCCAAAACTCTTTAGAAGGAAACCTTTCTCTGATCCCAAAACAGTGGAACAAATTCCCATCTCCATGTATTCTCTCTCTGTCTTCCTACCACTTGGCCCTGGACACAAGTACAGTCACAAAAGTGTGCGATAGAATAGGATAACCAAACTCTGAATTTTCTAACTGAACAACCATAAAGGAATCTGTAAGTACTACCAACCATACAGAAATTAAAAGTAGTAAATGGGAATATTATTAGCCCAACAAATCAGACAATTTTGATGAAATTAACAAATTCCTAGAAAGACACAAATTGCCCAACTGACTCAAGAAGAAATAGAAAATCTGAAAAAAGGTAATATAAATATAATATAAAGTCATATAAAAAGTAAAGAAATTGAACTCTTTAATTTTAACTTGATAACTTAAAATATTACCACAAAGAAAACACGAGCCTCAAATTACTTTGCTGATGAACTCTATCAAAAGGTTCATAAAAATACTGACAATTCACAAACTCAAAGAATACAGAAAAACTTAAAATGGATCATAGACTAAATATAAGAACCAAAACTGTAAAATTTCTAGAAAAAAACATAGCAGAAAAATTTTCATGCCCTTTGGTGAGGCAATGAATGTTCTTAGATATGACCCCCCCGCAAAAAAAAAACCACAACTCATAAAGGAAAATAACTGATAAACTGGACTCAATAAATATTTAAAACTTTAGCACTTAGCAAAATACCATTAAGAAAAATGAAAAGACAAACCACAGCATAAGAAAACCTTTGCAAATCACATGTCTGTTAAAGGACTTGTATTCAGAATATACAAAAAAATCTTACAACTCAATAAAAATAACACATACCCCATTTAAAAACGGGCAGGAATTAGCCCTGGTGGGACTGCGTTCTGCAGAGTGGTCTCTGGAACAGGAATCACTCATCTCCATCCGCCTTCTCTCCCACCTAAGTCCATGCCATTTAATTGACATGGACATGAGCTCCCTGAGACCCCAGAACTATCTTTTTAGTTGTAAACTAAAGGCTGACAAACACTATCACTTTGAGATGGACGATGATGAAAATGAGCACCAGTTTTCCCTCAAGAACAGTCAGTTTATGGGCTGGTGCAAAGGATGAATTGTACATCATTGAAGCAGAGGCAATGAATTATGAAGGCAGTCCAATTACCGTAACACTGGCAACTTCGAAAATGTCTGTAAAGCCAACAGCTTCCCTGGGAGCTTGGAAATAATATATACAGTGGTACCTTGGTACTCATTGTTAATTTGTTCCAGAACTCATGACAAGTGCCAAAACCGACAAGTACCAAATGATGGAGCATTTTCTCTTGCGGGGTGGCGTCACGACTCACACAAGCTCTAGCAAGCGTGATGAGTCCCAAGCAAGGGCTGAGTGCTGTAACATTTTTTTTCTTTTCCAAATGCAACAAGTACAGGGTTGACAAGTTCTGAGGCCAACAAGTACTGAGGTATGACTGTATAGTCTTATGGCTGTAGTGTGGTTCAATGACTGTGCAGATTAATGGAGAGCATTTAGTAGCTATGGAAGAAAAATGCAGAGTCAGAAGGTGAAGAGGAGGCGAAAGTCCTAAGTATACCTGGAAAGTGATCTGCCCTCAAAGTGGTAGCAGATTTCCACAGAAAAAAGCAAAACTTGCTGCTGCTGAAGATGATGATGATGATGAAGATAATGATTTTGATGATAAGGAAACTAAAAAAAAAAAGCTCTCATAAAGAAACCTATATGAGATACTCCAGCCAAAAATGCACAAAAATCAAACCAGAATAAAAAAGAATCAAAACCATCAACACCGACATCAAAAGGTCAAGAATCTTTCAAAAGCAGAAAATACTCCTAAAACACAGAAAGAGTATAGTTCTGCAGATGACATTAAAGCAAACATGCAAACAAGTACAGAAAAAGGTGGAAGCCAAGTTCATCAACTACTAGAACTGTTCCAGATGACTGGTGAAGGCTATTCAAGATCTCTGGCAGTGGAGAAAGTCTCTTTAAGAAAATAATTTAAACTGTTTAAACTTTCCATCTTATTTCATTTCTCTAATGGTGGATATCTGTCCATCCTTTTTATAATGCAGAGTGGAACTTGTCCTCCTTGTGTCTATTATATACTGCCTAAGTTCCACTACTGTTGTGCAAAATGCCTGTTTAGCTTTTAAAGGGTGGGTGGACCTCCACCCTTTGCTTGGTTTTACGTATGTATGGAATGTTATGACAGGACATAGTAGTAATGATGGTCAGACAAATTAAAATGGTCAGGGGACAAAAATATACATGTGAAATAAACTCAGTATTTCAACATTGTAAAAAAATTAAATTAAAATGGGCAAATATTATAACATTTCACCAAAGAAGATCTATGAATTGCTAATAAGTACATGAAAAAGTGCTCAAAATCATAGTCATTAGGTACAAGCAAATTAAAACTACAGATACCACTTTAGACCCACTAGAATAGCTATAATCAAAAAGACAGACAATAAGTATTGCCAAGGATGTGGAAAAACTGGACCCCATTGCTGTTAAGAATGTTAAATTGTACAGCCACTTTGGAAAACAGTTTGACAGTTTCTTTAAAAATTAAACATAGCCATGGCCAGTGTGGCTAAGTTGGTTGGACATCATCCCACAAACCGAAAGCTCATGGGTTGATTCCAGATCAGGGTACATGCCCAGGTTACAGGTAGGTTCAGTCCCCAATCGGGGTGCATATGAAAGGCAACCAATCAATGCTTCTCTCACATAGGTGTTTCTCTCCCTCTCTTTCTCCCTCCCTTCCCTTCTCTCTAAAAATCAATGAGCATGTCCAGGAGTGAGGGTAAAAAAAATAAACAAACACAAATTTACAATATAAGCTAGAAATTCTACTCTGGATATCTGCTCAAGGTCAATGAAAACATATCTCCACACAAGATTTTAAGCAAATATTGACAGCAGCATTTTTATAGTATAAAGCTAAAAGTTGGGGTAGAGGGAATCCGATGCCCGTCAACTGGTAAATGGATAAACAAAGTGTGGTATACTCATAGAATGGAATACTATTCAGTAATAAAAATGAACAAACTACTGATATATGCTGCAGTATGATACATATTACAATATGGACAAACCTCAAAATCATTAACCTACATGAAAGAAGCCAGAGGCAAAACTCTACATGTTATATGATTCCCCTTATATGCAATGTCCAGAAAAGGTGAATCTATAGACACTAAAAGCAGATTAGTGGTTTTGTGAGGCAAGGGGAGAAACACCTCTCATGACTGCAAACAGGCGTGAGAAATAATGCAGAATGGAAAATATTCTAAAACTGGAAATTATCCCTCAAAAATTTTTTTGAAAAATTAAGTCAGGCCTAGAAATTTCAGGTGGAAGCAATTTTCATATATATAAAAGCCAAGATATTGGAAAAGACTGTCCAGGAAAAATAATTTAAAAAGCTTAAAATGAATGCTTTGGGGACAGCAGGCAGCAGCAAGTTAGTTATAAATAAAAAATTATCTATGACAGATTGCTAAAGTGACCACAATGCTACGCAACTTCTCCCATCAGGATTCTATTTCCCCCACTCCCTGAGATTTACTTTGTCCAAAACAATGTGTGAGCAGACATACAGTAAGACTTCACAGCCTAGACCTCAAGACGCCTCAAGCGCTTCCACTCTTGCTGCTTTTGGAACCAACCTGGGTCAGCTTGCTGGGAGAGAAGCCACGTAGAGGAAAACTGAGTCAGCCAGAGGCTGACCAAAGACACCCAAGGGAGTTCCAGCTGTGATGAGTCAAGCCTGACTCAGACCAGAGCATCTGTCCATCTGGGCATAGCCCATACTGCCAATCCCCAGAATTGTAAACTAAATAGTTAGCAGTTTAAGTGGTTCATTACAAAGCAGAAGCTCACTGAAACACTAAAAAGGAGCAGATACCACTGTTGTATAACACACAAGCCGAATGACTGGGTTTCAAAGACAAGTTCCCAAGGCACAAAACTAGAAATGCAGTCAATGAGCTAGACCCAGGTCTGTGACTTGTCAAAGTCAATGTGGTAGATGAACTAACTGCATGAGCAAAGTGACAATAAAGGTAAAAAGAAAGACTTCTCTGAACAGTTGATTAAGGGTCTGTACTGAGCAGGAAGGCAAATGAAGTTAAGTCACAAAGTGTAGACAGGCTGAAACCTAAGGAAGACTTAGGACTGGAGGTCCTGATGAGGTAAGGAAGAAACTCACTAAGGGCTCATGAGGAGGTACAGACAGGCAGACGTGGTCAAAGAGAGCTATTTTAGAATTCAGGATCTGGGAGTTAGAGCAGTTTGGAGACATATACATGGGTCTGATGATGAATGGATGGGTAATTAGAGAGCTATAGATAGATACTTATCCATTTCAGCTAGTTGTCAAATTTTGGACATAAAGTTGCACAGAATATTCTCTTATCCCTTCAGTATCTGTAGATTCTACAATTATAACCTCTCTTTCATACGCCATACCACTGATTTGTGTGGTTTTTATTTTTTTGATCAGTCTAGCTTAACATTTACAAACTTTGTTGATCTTTTTAAAGAACCAACTTTGTTTTTGTTAAATTCCTCTATTGCATGTTTTTTCTCTATTTCATCAATATCTGCTTTTACCTTTATTTCCTTCCATCTACTTTGTGTTTACATTGCCTTTTTTATCCACAAGCTTCTTAAACTTTAAAATTTTATAAATTTTAGAGCTTTCTTCTTTTTTAATATAAACAGTTAAAGCTATGTGTTTTCTTCTAAGGACTGCTTTGGCTGCCTCATACTAATTGAAATCTAGTGTTTTTATCATCATTCAGTTCAAAATATTTTCAAATTTCTCCTATGGTTTCTTTTTGATGCATGATTTAGAAGCATGTCATTTGATTTCCAAATGTTTGAGATTTTTCTAGAGATATTAATGTTCATGATTCCTAATTTGATTCTGCTATAATCAAGAATATACTCTATATGATCAATCCTCTTAAATTTAAATTTTTTGTGATTTGTTTTATGACTCAGAATATAGTCTGTCTTTGTGAATTCATCATGTAAGTGTAACGTTCTATTAATATCGGTTAGGTCAGGGCAGTTGAGGGTTATTAAAGCCAACTATATTTTTACTGATTTTTTGTGTGGATGTTCTATCAATTGCTGAGTGGATGTTAAAATCATCGATTATAATTATAGAATTGTCTATTTCTCCTTTTAATTTTGACAATGTTTAAATTTTGCATTTTGAGGTTCTGTTATTTGGCACAAACATATTTATGATTGTCTTCCTGAACAATTAGCCCTTTAAGCATAATGGAAATCCCTCTGTTTCTCTGTTAATACTATTTCCCTTGATATCTGATTTGAAAATAGCCATACCAATCTTCTTACGCTTATTGTTTGTATCATTTATGTTTTTCCATCCATTCATTCTCAATCTAACTGCATCTTTAAGTGCATCTCTTATCAGTAGCGTACAGTCAGGTCTTGCCTTTACTCATTCGAATCATCTCAATCTCTTAATTGGAATGCTTAGTCTATTAATATTTAATGTAGCATAAATATAAATATAAATAAAACTGGAATTTAAGAGGAAAATGCTTTTAATGGGCCTATAATCTACGTATGTATTATGTAGTACTAATATTCTATGGTATGTATATTCTACGTAGTTAGCAATTGCTCAATAAAACATATTTTTTTAAAAATTGGTCAATAACTAACCAAATCCCCATGTAAAATTCCTGACTGCTAAATAAAAGTATTTTACCTCCAGTATAATTTTCCATCTAATAATATGGAAAATTCCTGAAATATAGGATGTCTTAGTTTAAAATATTTTGACGTTTCAGACTTTAAAAATAATGTTGTAACATCGATTCTAGTATCCTTCCCCTACAAAATTATTACCTACAAGAAAATGACTGAACATGAGCAAGGTGACATGCACATTGAGGTTAAAATCAGTCTTTGCCCTGACTGGTGTGGCTCAGTGGGTTGGGCACCATCCCGCAAACCCAAAGGTCCCCGTTTCCATTCCTGGTCAGGGCACATCTTATTTTCAATCCATCCCTCTGTATTTTGTTCCCTTGTTCCCTTTATCCTTCCTTCTTTGGATCATTTGGATATATTTTAGAATTTAATTTGGGTTTATCTATTATCCACAATTTTTTTATTGGTTGCTTGTGGCATTAAAATATTCATCCTAAATGTGTTAATACACCACTTCATACAAAATGTAGAAACCTTGCAATTATACAGGGAGTCGATTTATTCCCCTGTATTTCTCTACAGTACAGTTGTACCCATACGCGGTTATATGTTTAATTGTTATATATCATGTGTTCTATATACATATTATAAAATACATAGAATATGTATATTATAAACCCTGCAAGACAATGTTATAATTTGTGCTTTAAAAATTATATGTACTTTTTGGCCCTGACTGGTGTGGCTCAATGGATTAGGCACTGCCCTGCAAACAGAAAGGTCACTGGTTTGATTCCCTGTCAGGGCACATGCCTGGGTTGTGGGCCAAGCACCCTGCTGGGAGTGTCTGAGAGGCAACCAATGAATGTTTCTCTCGCACATCGATGTTTCTCTAAAAATAAAATATAAATTTAAAAATTATATATTTAAAAATAAAATAAACATTATGTGCATTTTTGCCCTGACTGAGTCACTTGGTTGGAGCATCGTTCCATACACTAAAACATTGCTGGTTAGATTCTAGTCAGGGCACATACCTAGTTTGGGGGTTCCCCAGTCGGGGCATGTACAGGAGGCAACCCATCAGTGTTTCTCTCACATCAATGCTTCTCTCTCTCTCTTTCTCTCTCAAATCAGGTAAGGATTAAAATTTTTCTTAATTACATGTATTTTTTAATTAAGAGAAATAAAATAGTATTTTCTATTTACCTTGATATTTGGCATTTCAGTGCTCTTTATTCAAATTCACCACTGCACTTCTCAAAATGAATTAAACAAAGATTACCGAAGCACACCATTTGGCCCTCACCAGGTGTGAACATATAAATTTCACATTAAAATTGCCTCTGATCTTTTCTCTTAAGGTCATGACAGTTAAATCAATACCACTTGATACCAATGTGTTTGTAAAAAAACATAAATTCAGGCACTGGAGTTGGGTGACAATACTGGTGACAAGGTAAATTGGTTATAAGATCATTCATAATATACTTACATTGATTTTCAGATTTAAACTAAAATGAAAACATTAAATATTAAAACTTTTGTTCAAAACTCTCATATCAAAGTATGAAAATCTCTTCAATAATGAATAAAAATGTCAGGGAATATTTTTAACTCATTTTAAAAAGTGTCTGAATCTGTGCATTTTTTAAGTAAACACAGGATGTTAAATAAGGCATAACTGTATGTGTGAAATTAAAAATGAAAAGCATCTGTCTCTTTCCCTTTAAGTGAAAGAGAGATACAGGAATATCTAGAACGTTACAGACTCCAAGAGAATTGGGAATTAAGCTAACTTATAGAACATGTCACATATTCATTCATTCAGGGAACATTTACCAAACTTCAGTCTGAGATTTAAAACTAGAGATTTACACTATCTTCAAGATAAAATCTTGTAGGAAAGATAAACAAAAACCTCAATTTTGATTATGAGAATGAGCTAAGAAAGTTTCCTGGAGATGACCTATGAACTGGGTTCTAAAGTAAGAGCAGGAGTTACTCTTTTGTGCCCAAGTATTTTTGTACTATTGTTAGGGGTGGGTGGGCAAAAAGAGGAAAGGAAAAAGGAAGAGAGGCTTTCTTGGTTGGAAATACCATGGACAAAAACAATAATCCTAAAAGGCCACGGTCTGTTTGGAGAATTACAAGTGTGGACAAATGGTTAAGCTAGAACTATCACAAGGACATCAGTACACGGATCCATCCCTCTGTTGTTATATTAAGGTTGACCTTCACTACCTTGAAGGAAGTAGGAAACCACTAAGGGATTTTAAGCAGAAGAGGAATATGGTTTACGCAACTCTTTCCTTCTTGCCTACCTCTACTGCAGATGCTTGAAAAAATAAAGCTCATATCCTAAGCTGAATTCGGTGTGAAAGACGGCTTTGTAACACAGTTCTGACCTGTCAAGGGTAAGGAGAAATCTAACTAGAAAGGATTCTGCCAAAGGTGCTGATTTTCTGATGAATATCCTTCCTTGGCTTGCTTGCTGCTTCCCTCCTTCCATCCTTGAACTTGGGCACAATGTCTGAGGCTGCGCCGGTCACCCTGCAACCATGAGGGAAAGGCCAGCGATCTCCCAAACACACTAGCCATGGCACACAGAGCGGTTCAAAAAAGGCCAGCAGCATCTCTAGACTTCCTGCTGCAAGAGAATGTAAATCACTGTTTATTGATATCTCATTTTATGATGAGATTAGTTGAATCTGAATGTTTCCATGAGTGACAAAAGTTTTAATAATTAACTTATATTTTAGAATGATCCTTATAAAATTAGTGTGTATGGATGGAGGATGGGAAATCAAGGAGATTTGTCTGGAGTTTTATTATAAGGCTTGAGCCAAAATAACCACAACAGGGATAATAAAGAAGGCAGACCCCAGAGATATTGCATAGTTTAAAGGAAAGACAGACAGGGCAGGGTGGATAAGGAAGTTGTCTGCCATGTCATTCAGGTTTCTAGTTTGAGCAACTGTAAAGGGCAGACGGGGTAGTATTATTCTCCCAAACAGGGGGAGATATGGTTAGGGACTAATGAGTTCAGCATTTAATTTGAGGTACCCATGAAATGGGCAGAAATGGGTGAAAATGAGGGGAAAGCAATAGACTCCCTGTATCTGAAGGTCAAGATGAAGTCTGAATTTGAGATACAGATTTCAGAGTAACCATTGTATGGAGGTAACATAAAACAGTAAGCATGATGCGACTGCAGAAATTTGAAAAGGGTGAGCAAAAATGAAACCCAACAAACAAATCTATTAAGACAAAAAAAAAAAAAATTAGTGATTGCCTAGGGTGGGTGGGGAGTGACCGATAACCGGTTTGGGGTTTCTTTGGGCGGGTAATGAAAATATTCTAAGATTAAATTGTGTGATGGTGGCACAACCCTGGGAATATCCTAAAAACTACGGAATTGTATACTTTAAATCCGTGAACTGTACAGTATGTGAACTGCACCTCAATAAAGCTATTTTAGAAAATTGGGCCCAAGGCAGTACCTCAGGGATATCAACATGTAAGTGGCAGGCCCAGTGCAGGAGCAGAGGGGGTCACCGCCAGAAAAGGGAAGGGGCGGGGCGGAATAAAGAAAGTATTGCCCAAAAAGCTGGAAGAACGAGTTTCAAGCAAACAGTGTCCAACGGTGTCAAATATAAGATAGGTCAATTATGGCAATGACTGAAATACGGGATGTGGCAAAAGTAAGTTTACAGTTGCAAGTACACGCAACACAGTTTACTCTGGTATTACCCATCACTGTATTATTTTCCATATGAACAACTGTAAACCCACTTTTGCCCCACCCTGTATTCGATTTAGCAATTTAGAAATCACTGGAGAGCTTAAGTGAGTTTAAATAGTAGCAGCAGTACAAGTCAGATGATACTATGTTAGGGAATGAATGAGAGGTGAGGAATAAGAGGAGAAAAATAAAGAGCATTTTTCAGGAAACATCTCTCGCCAAGAGAAGAGCTGGTGCTATAGAGAAGAGGTGGTGAGGAATAATGGAAGAACATCCCCCAAAAGATGAAAAAAAGGAATCCGCAACATGAGCATAAAGTATCAGCATGGAGAACAGGGGACTTTTCCACTGGACTGGGAGGGAAGTTTAAGATGCCCACTTAGTGTTCAGGGGCGAGAAGTTTAAAGTGCTTTTACTTAATGGCACTGATGTTCTCTGTGAGTTAAGAGACAAGGGTCACAGGCTGAGGGTGAAGAAGTAGGCCTGAGGATTTGAGGGAGGTGTAAACATTTAGGGTAATTCCCGTGGGACAGGAATTTTCAAGGAAGAAGTTTAAATATAGACACACACATTTCAAATACTTTATAAAAATGTAATGTATTTCAGAGCTGATAAAAATGACCTTGCACATAATGAATTATCTGCAAATTTATTACACTTTGCATGAGGATTTGTAATGAACACTGAACACATGAGCAGGCTGTCACAAATCCCTGGACATATGGTGTCTGCAGTCAAAATATAACCCAGGGATGCTTGTGCACTGGACCTGAAAAACACGGTCCTCTGCAAAAGTGCAGCTTCAGGGTGACCAGAAAGGCCCACAGAGAGTCATTTTCCCAGGCCCTCTACAGCAGCAGCCACGACTCTTCATTTTTCTTCAGGGTGAAAAAAAAGTGATGAGGCTGTTTTGCTATAGTGCTAGAAAAACATTAAAAAGGCATTTTTTGCTTCTCTTGAAAGGGTTCCTAGCAGGTAGCCTCCTAAGGTGTTCAAATAAAATAATGTTATGTCAAAGGCTTTTGTCAACTGTCAGGTAGTATACGAGAATATTTTTATTGTAGTTGGGGCCTACTTATATTTCCAGCTCTACATTCCTTGATGCAATATCAAGAACCCATCATTCTAATAATATTGGTGTATTCTGAGCTCTGAAAACAGGCGTGCCTTCCTAAATCTTTGCTTACTTTCACACCATTCTGCTGGCCTGGGGGATTGCTCTCGTTCTCTCTGTGTAATAGGTATTATTCAACCCCATACTTCAGCATAAACATCACCTCCTCTTGGAAGCCTTCTCTGACCACCCCAGCTAGGAGCAATCATTTCATCAGAACTAATTCCAACCATTCCTATTCTATTCATAATTTCTTACTTGGTACTTGAGTTATTTATATTTTTATCTTTGTCTGCCTTAAGCTCCTAGAAGGCAGGAATCATGTTTTACATAATGCCTTTTTAGTATGATGTTTTGCACATATCAGAAACATGGCCTGTTTCTTCTGGAAGGTGCTTCAGAGACCATCTTCACGTTACCAGTAGGAACACCAAACGTAAGACTTGGGGACACTAAGAGGCTTGACCAAGATCACACCGTTAGTTAATCAGAGAGTTGGAACTCAAAATCAGGATTTTTGAACTTTATTTCTGTATTTCTTTCATTAGACCAATACTTTCCATTGTTAGCCTGGTTATATTTTGTAATACAAATCTCAAAAGGAGTCATTGTTGAACCTAAAGGTTAGACAAGAGTCAAACCTCTCCGGAAAAGCTTTCTTTTCAACCTTCATCTAGCTTGCATTTAATTAGTTTGGATGCATAAAAAAAGGTGTTTTTTTCCCTTCTTTTTCCCCCCCCCCCTTTCGGCATACTGTTTTGTCACCATGCAGCTGAAGGGTAAACTATATGATAGTGGTGGTTCTGTTGTAATAAACCTCTGCGAATAAGGTGGATTTTGTACAAAGGTACTGGCTGTACTTGTACACCTCAGCTTCTGATGCTCTCATCACATCTGTGACTCATAGTTGGAAACAGCACAGCAGTTCAGTTACTGTAACAGAAGAAACCAGTAACTATAAAATTTCAGCACTGATATTGGGAGTGACCTAGAATTAATCGTCAAGGGCAGGGTCTATAACTCCGACCCTTTGTTAGGCCTGTATCTAACATCAAGCCTCATTCGCTATTTAAAAAAAAAAAAGTGTTCGTTTTGAAAATAATTGGGTGAAGCTAAATGAACACTATATCATGTGTAGAGTTCAAATTAAGGCTGAGTTAATTAGTAGAAATTAATTTAGGCCTGGAATTTAACTCTAGGCAAAGATTTTATTTATAAAGATAAACTAATCGTAAAAGATAACTAAATAATTAACTATCATTTTTTTCTAATCCACTAACTTAGGTAACACTTCATGAAAGATGAAAACTTAAGGGAAGCTGTGAGATGTGGTAATTTTACTGACCATTCTTCAATGGTCTGGTACAGGGTCGCTCCGGGAATATAACGAGGCCAAGAGGGTTTGTGTGGACCATCCTTCCATCTAGAATAACTTGAATAATCACTGGAAAAACCTACAGGATTTGCCTATTCAGCTTTATAAGAAATGGCCACTAAAAATTCACTCAACTTAGCTTCTCTCTTTCCTTGAGAATTTCAGGAGTATTATTATTTTCTGAGCTGTGAGTGACAGAGTTAAACACCACAGGGCAGACAAAATGCAGCCAGGGAGTTCTTGTCTTACTCAGTCATTATCTTGCTATGTGACTATTCAGGAACTGCTTAACTTGAGTTAACTCTTTGGGTTCCTTTACCTGAAACGGGAAGTGAAGATATTTACTTGAATCCTGATAGACATAAAACACACTCCTTCCCCTCCTTTGATCAAACAAGGCTTCCCTTATTCCACTGAGCTCATGAATGGGGATCATTTACCACTGTTCACTCTGGGTATTCTCAAAGGGCATTATAATTGTCATCGGTCTACTGAAGTACTCCCAAGGCTCCCTCTTGTAACCTAATGGTACCTCAATTACCCATATCACTTTCTGAAATTTCCTTAAAATCAAGATTGTCACTGCCTGATTTTCACCACAGGAATCTAGAATATCAGTTAATCGTTGTATAAAGTCAGAGCATAAAACTTCGAGAAAAGTGCAGGTCTTAGATACGGAATGAGCATTTGGTTTCTAGACTGTGTCCTACATCAGTGTGAAATCACTTCTCTTCATTAGCAATTTAGACATTAATTAATTAATTAACTCACTATACAAGTTCTTTATCTGCATACACAGAACACTTATTTCTATTTATCTAATTGGCTTTTTTATCTGTCAGTGATAAGGGGATCACACTGTTCAGCCCTTGCTGGTTGGATTAATAATTTTATATTCTCATATGTTGATTATTAAAATTTAGAGGATTAATAAAAAGCTAGTTAAGACAAGTTTGCAAGTAAATGGAAGTAAAAAGGGTTGGTGGTGGTTATGGTTCCAAAACATCTTATCAACATCTTTATTATTTATTTCTAGCTTTAGGAGGAAGAAATAAAGTTGGAGAAATGTATTTATTATATTCTCAGTGAAGAGAAAAAAGTTGAAGCTCCTCAGGTGAGATGTGGCTTTCTTCCCTGCTGCAGAACTTCCCCAAAGCAAACTGGATGTAATATCAGGGTTTTCCTCCCTGAAAAAGTATTTCTCTATCTGGGAAGGGACATCCTAAAATTCCCTATCCAACTGGACTCCTTGCTGGGCACGTGGGTAGCAGAAGCAATATCCTCTCCCAAGTAAAGCAGCCAAGTGCTAACTGAACTTCTTCCATGTGTTCAAAGGCTTTCCCAAAGATCTTCCAGATTTCAAAATGAGTCAGCAGATCCTAAACTCATTTTTCTTATCTGAACACTATGGAAATGCTGAACGTGAATTACCTACTTACTAAGATTGGAATGATGAACAAAACGGCCCTGACTCCTTAATTCAATGTGATTATGACTTGTCAGAAAATGAAAACAGTTTATTTGATAATTGGTCTGTAGTAGCTACTGCTAAAAAACAAGAATACCCATTATGTCGCTCAAATTCTAAGTTTTTAATATACTAGAATACATACAATTCAGAGGTATTTCTGGGAGAAAATACTACAAGAAATGGCATTTTGATAGAAAGGGAAAAGAAGAAAACATTCCCTATATTACCCTTTAGGGAAAATGTTTTATTTGCAGTAAACATAAAACAGTAATAAAATATGACATTCTCATGCGACACAGTCTCAGGATTTTCAGTTAAAAAAATAACATTCTTTGAGTAGTTTATTGAAGGAACTTGGTATAAAAAGGAACATGGGTAGCTCATCAACAAATTAAGCTAATTTTGCATTTGATTTTTTAAGAAAAAAAAAATTTAGCCAAATCCACTTTGTTATAATTAGTGACTTACATTTTTAATACAAACTCCAGGGCAATTATTAAAAGCCTAGAAAGACAAAATAAGAGTAGAAATTCAGCCAATATTGAATTCTGAGCAATGTCCTGAGAATGTGTATTTTCCTTTTCTGCCCAAGTTTGAGTTCTATTTGCCCAATTATGGGAACTGGCACCAAGTATTTATTAAGAGCCCACTATCCCAGGCAGTGGGGATACACCCCTAAACGAGAGAGATATGGTCCATGCCCTCAAGGAGCTCAGAGTCTAGCAGATGAGGCAAATGTGAAGTCAAGCAGGATATCAAACTGTCCCAGTATTCTTGTGAAATGAGTTAAGGCATTAAGCAACTGCTCCCAGCATTACTACCCAAATGCAAGCTCGGGACAAATGCTTAACTGAGACATAACTAAACGAGACATAGTTCTACTTTTTTTCTGTTTTTCTGCTTTAACTGAAACACCTGATGGCAAATAAAAGAATCCATAACAGGATTATTATTCTGGTTCTATCACGTACATGTATGGAACTGGTAATCTCTTTTTTAAATCAAAATCCAAAATTTTGACATTTGTACCCTGACCATTATTTTTGTCACATCTGTGTAGGTTAATCTATTAAATAAATTAGATATTCAAAAAGTGTGGCTTCATGATAGACATGGTTTATGTTGTTTCCCGTAAATCTGAATTAATTAATTTAATAAAGACTTAAAAATTTGCAAACAAGTTTTTATTTTTACACGTTTTAAAATTCAATTTTACAAAATGTAATAATGTCTACTCAGTACTGAATGCCTACTATGAACTAAGTAGGGTTTGTTTTTACATAATTTCTTGTAAACCTGAAATCAACTTCCCCCTTACAACCCTACCAGTACTCTTACTCTTCTTTTACAGATGAGTAAGCTGAGGTGCTTGGAAGAGAGTTTCCCAGCACCACATAGCTGGTTAGTGTAAAGCCAGGGATGGACTGATTTTCTGAGTGGTTAATTTATTCTCTTAAGTATCCTAAACTGTGCACAGAGTTCTCACTCTCCAGGGCTACATGTAGTGGTATTATTCACAGTGCAACATTAGAATGCTGTTATAATAATGCAGTTAAAGCTTTCAAGCAACCAGAGTCCAATAAAACATCTGATTAACTAGTGAAATGAAATGTGAAATAACGTCTCAGGTAAATGGCAAATAAATGGAGGGTGTCTAACTATGAAGTCTGCTAACATGAGTAAACCACAACAAACATTGCTATCAGTAACTTCCAAGCCGGCTGTGTGAAACTCTGAAAAAGAGGGAAAAATATCTCATACTAAGTGGGGTTGGCCTGGAAACTCATAAAGAAATGCTGGGTCGGGGAGAGCTTAGGTTTTGTTTCGGATTGCTCTCTCTCCAGGGGAGCTGGGGCTTCAGCAGTCCCACCTGCTCGTGCAGGGGTGGTCCACACTTTGCGACCAGAGGCTAGCACACAATCAGCCAACGCTGGATCACTACCACCAGCACTTTGCAAAAATCATCAGATGGCCCCAATAAAACATGGAGAGTTTTATCAGTGAACGGCAATGTAAACTTCAACGCCTAAAATGAAATGCACATGTATCAAATTGCTCTGCGCTAACATCTTAAAAGCTCTGCTGTTGGATGATCCAAGTGACCAACGCCAGCTGACAGCACCCAGAAAGCTTCCACAAGAAAATTACAGATTTAAACGAAGCTGAGATCCACCCCGAGGCTAAGTTTTCTAAGGTCTGTCGTGCCTTTAGAGGCTGTCTTCCCCCCCTCTTTTACAGCGGCTCCACTACACAAGAAATCTGCTAAAACTGTTCTCTGGCCACTAGTTCGGCTGGGGGCAGCATGCTGGTCATGCAGTGCCCTACTGGTTTCTTAACGGGAGTATGATTAATATTGGTACTCAGGAAAGAGAACTTCTTCTGACCTTGAGCGTGCGCGCTAAATAAATTACCTCAGAACGAAAGTGGTGAGATCTCATAACAGCATCTGGGGAGAAAAAGAGAAAAACGAGACTTCATTTAACTCCCTGTTCTTTACCTGCCGAATAAGTGATGCCTTACCTGGGGGGGAGGGAGGGTGAAGGATCGAGAAGGCACATTCCAGACTCCTCGAATTCAGTGGGGACATCCTGTAGGGCGGGGAGGTTACTAGGCCATCGGTCTCTAGGTGATTCCAACACGAGAAGTTTCAGGAAAAGTTCTGGGGGAGTTAGAGAGCCCCTAACTCTCCGTGAAGAAAGTCAGCAATGGATGGGTGAAGAACTGACACTAAGAATTTGCGTCCGTGCCTCTCCTCCCAGCTCTTATGATAGCTGGGTTTATCTCAACCCGGGAGATTGGAGGAAGGAGGAGAGGGGAAAAAGGGCGAGGGGCGTTAAACGCACAAGCGTACTCAGCCTGGGGAGTGGGCAATGACGGAGATAGGGGCGCAGCGCAAAAGGGAGCGAGCCGCGCTTCACTCTCCAAATCGGCTTAAATGTTCCTCCTGGCCCGAAGAAACCCGTCGCCGCGTGTCTTACCTCGGCTCCTTGAACGACCCGAAAAGACCGATTTCATCGGATGCCTCCCTTTCTGGAGCTTGCGATGCCAGCAGCAGAAGAAGACGATGGTGGCGATGGTGCCCAGCAGAAGCAACAAGAGGAAGAGGGCACATTGGATGCTGTAGGGTCTCAGCAAGACCAGGAAAGCCGCGGCGATCATGGTGCGGGCGAGGCGGGGGCAGCTCGGCGGCGGGGCTGGAGGGCGGCGGCACAGACACCCGCGCGGGGCGCACGCAGAAGCGGCGGGCACGGGAGAGCGCGGATCAGCGCGTCATGCCCGGCGCACGCGGCCCCGCGCCCAGCCCAATGGCTGCGCACCCCGCGCCGACAGCGCTAAGGGAGTGATCCAGGGCTGCGGGCAGCGCTTGCCATGACTCAGCAGGCGGCGACGAGGCAGGGACTTGGCTGCTGGGAGCCTCCTTCCTTCCTCCCCAAGGGCCCCCGCCCCCGTCCATGCGCAGCCCCCGGGCGCAGCCCCGCCGGGGACGCGGCGGGCGGGGAGGAGCTGTGCTGCTGCCGGGGCCACCCGGGCCCTGTGCATCGTCTGTCGGCCGTGGCCGGCCTCGGCATCCCGAAGACGGGCGCACGTGGGTCGGGGCGGGGACGCGGCGCTCTGGCTGCAGCCTCGGCGGCCCGCGGGGGGCGGGAATGGGGAGCCGCGGCGGGGGCTCGCCTGATGACATCACAGCCGGGCTGCGGCAGCGCGGGCGCGCGGACATGGCTGCAGCGGCTGTGGCGGCGGCCGCGGGCTACGCTCGGGCCTGAGCGCCCAGCGCCCTCCTGCGGGGCTGCCTGCCAGTCCGCTCCGTCCGAGGGTGCGCCCACCGGGTGCCTCTAGGCTCCCGGACGCTTGGGGCATCCACCTATCCAGCCTCCCTTGGTCGAGTTGCAGGGGAGCCCGGCGTCAGGGGGCGCCAAGGAGCCAGGGGGAAAACCGTAAGGCGCTGAGCTACCCCTAACCTCCCACCTCCCCGCGCCCCGCCCCGAGGTTGGGGCTTTGGAAGATGCAGCCGGGTGAGCTATTGCTTGCGGGGGGGTTCCTCGCACGCTGAAGCGTGAACACCGGGAAGGGCCTTCCCTGGGAATTGGGGTCCTCTGGAACGGGAGGCCCACCCGTCTCCAAGCCCCTCTAGCTAGGAGCGCTCCCCAGTAGAACGCTCCGGTCTGCAGACGTGAACCGTTCCACCCCAAATTTGGTGCGATTTCGTAGCCGAGACATGGGCAGTTTATATCTCTCGTATCCATGCGTTTACCGTAAAATCTGACTCATTTTAGTGCATTTGCAAGGGAAGGGCAATTTCAGATTTAGAGAACTGGCAAATGAAGGAAATTGGGATTGGCTGGTAAATATTTGGAGGAGAAATTTTTTAGGGAATGTGGGGAAATAACGAACTGCCACACAAAATGCACACGTTCCCTCTTCTATCCCTCTTGCCCCCTCCCATTTCTTCAGAACCAGCTAAAGGTATTTTGATGGCTGGGAGATTTTTCAGTGGTCGCTGGTGCAATGCCAACGCAGAAGGTATGGCGGGTGCGCTGCAGTGCGCCTTTCTGTGGACGGCCTCTGCCACCTGGCCAGGAAGCAGCCGCCGCCGCTGTCGCAGTCTGCGGCATCTTGCAGCCTTGGCCCGCCTGCCAGGTGCGGTACCGCGTTATGCTGCTCCCAAGGCAAGGCTGTGTGGAGCTGTTTTTTTTTTAATTTGGTTTGTTTGTTTTGTTTCGTTCTGTTTACTTGCATAAGGAAACTGCAGTTATAATGGCAAGATAGCCCATTACTGCATTTGTGAATTCTAATAATTACTGAGGTGGACTCTTTGGAATGTTTAAGAGACTGAAGAAATTATGCCATAAAAAAAGTAATTTGTAAAATTCTAAAAGCAACCCATGACAATACTTTGCCACATCCAATGCCAGATACATAAACATGGGAACAATGGATTGTTTTCTTACTTACAATTTCCTAAAACAAAATAGACATTCAGGTTGTTGACATGCTGCATCTCATTCAGCCGTGAGCTGAAGATGGAAGGACCTTGCTTGCAGACGTTGTATACAGTGGGAATGTTGAATGTCAGAGTGTAGGCTGCACTACAAGTCAGGAGAGGCTTCATAGGTCCCTGGCACTTGGGGCTGACAGGTAACACTGCATCATGTGCACTTTATTTAGCGGCTTCCTGATACTGCGGTCCACTGCAGTGAAAGACTGTATTCCTGTCCATTGTGCAGGGGTTATTGAAGAGAATCCTGAGAGCCTGCAATGTGTGGCACATCAGGAAAGGAAGAAATCTTTACCGCATCGACTCACAGTGGCCTAGTGGAGTAATTTAAAGCATCAACAAAACTGCATTAACCTTCCGCAAACACTGGGAGGAATAACAAAGAATTTAGGAAGGTCATCTTTTCTTTTTACTTCTCATTAACTAAAATTTGCGAGTGAGCAATAATGGCCTAAATATCCTCGAAACATGTCTAGGACCACAAACACAGCATGGTAACCAGTTTGCCGTAAACTCTGTACTTTTAACAACAAAAAGCAACTAAATAGCAACTATGGTTTTCTGAACTATTACTTTAGCACAATTGTTATCATCCTGAGTCTTGCTGCAGCCATTTATAAGTTTCAAGTGCACACAAGAACATCATTTATCTGTTTTGGCAGGCAAATGCTTAACTGCCATGCAGTAGGATTATACATATTTCTTTTTAGATGCATTCATTTCTGTTCTTTCCATCAGTTATCTCAAGGATACTAATAATAAGCAAACCAAATCACTGAATTTCGTATTTAGGTTCTATTGTTATTTTCTGATTTGTTTGTTTCTAATTTATCATTTCCTTCTCCACATAATGGTATGTTGTTAATTGCTTCTTTCTGTGTGTTTCTGTGATGCCTAATGCATTGTGGAATTCAATAAATATTAAATCAACTAATCAATCCTTTTTGCAAGTTAATTTAGTAGGAGTCATAGCTTGCTTTCTGCTAGGTTGTCATATTAGAATAATTGACATTGTATCCAAGTCACAAAAATTTAAAGTTTGGGAGTAGGGGTGAGACATCTTAAGAAGTGAAAAATCAAAATGGAAAAACGTACATAATTTTTTGACTTTTTACGATAGTGAGTTAGCACTGTCACCCAAGAGAAGACAGTGAGTTGGGAAAAACAGTTGAGAGTTCTGTACCAGGTCTGTAGAAGATGACCCATTATGCAACCCTTCTTCCCTTTGGATTCTCAACCAAATCGAGAATACACACAAGGAACCAAAAGGAAATTAAAATATTAACTTATTGAGGGTAAAGTCAGATTGAAGGACATGGCTTAGACCCAAGGCCAAAAGCGGGCATCTTATTCCTTTTCCCCTGACTCAGCATGCCCTGCCTCCATAGTCAGAACCGAAGAACTATAGTTGACCCGTTAGCAACGCAGGTTTGAACTATGAGGGTCTGCTTATACATGGATTTTTTTAAAAATAAATAAGTACATTAAATGTATTTTATCTTACGATTTTCTTAATAAGATTTTCATTTCTTTAGCTTACTTTACCGTAAGAATACAGTATATAATATATGTGACGTACGAAATATGAGTTAATAGACTGTGTTATTGGTAAGGCTTCCAGTCAATGGTAGGCTATTAGTACTTACGTTTGAGGGGATTCAAAAGTTACGCACAGATTTCCAACTGCACAGGGAAGTCAGTGCCCTTAACCCCCATGTTGTTCAAGGGTCAACGGTATAGTCCTTCTCAGCACTAGGGCAGAAAGGACCTAACTACACTACTTACCTGGAGACCAGAGGCTAAGATAAGCCTGCCACTCTCCAATCCACAAGGCATTCTTTAAGAGTGAGCAAGAGACAGCACCATGTGTGAGAAGGGACCTTTTATACATCAGCCTTGCCCATTAGTAGCTGTCAAGGCCCTCCCCAATTTCCCTGATCACTGAGTCATTCGATCTCCCAAAGATAAGAGTAAGGGGCTTTAAAAGATGGGAGAAATATCTGCAGGACTTCCCTAGAAGTAGGAAATTGTGGCACAAGTATCTAACTTATGGATCAGAAGAAGTTTCCAACCTAAGTTGTGTGATGACCAACTGAGAGAAAGGGAGGAACTAAAGATGATGAGTTTTGAGCTGAGGTAGACACAAGAGTTTTGAAGGGAAAGATGACAAACTGAGTTTTAGGCCCAGTGAAGTGGAGGTATCAGGAGGACAACCATGTGAAATTATCCAACAAGTTCATGGAAATGTTGGAAAGGTCAGAACTAGAGACAGATGGGAGTCATCAACAGAAATTATACTTGAAGTCATGGAAATGGATTAAATGACTATAGAAGAGATACTAGAAAGATTTGGAATCAGAACTTTGGAGACTGCTTCCATTTGTGGACTGGAGAAGAGAGAAGGAGACAAAACCATGGAGGTCACATGGGGAGTGTTCCAATTTAGTGGCTAACTGGAACAGTTGCACAAATGGGAGGTTAAAGAGGATGAGGACTGTGGACTGGTGACTAGGAGACCTCTGGAAACCTTCCAAGAACTGATTCATTGTAGTGGGAGAGGCTAAAAACAGATAAATGTGTAGGAGAGGAGGGTAGGTGAAACAGAGAAGAGCTGCTGTCCACAGCCTTTGGAGAAATTTGAAAGGGATGAGTACAAATGCAATTAAAGCCTGAATAAAGGCTAATAAAAGTCTCTTTTGTCACGTAGGAGTGTCTAAACAAGTTTCTAGGGGGATGGAACCAGCACTGGGAGAGAAATGGAGAGGTAAAGAGAGGGGACAAGAAGGCATTCTCCTGGGCATTTGTGGTTGAGCTATTTGTCTTAACATACCTTGGGTCCCCGGAACTGTTTCTTTCTTCTCTCAGGCTACTTTTGACTGTGCAGAGTTAAGATTGACCTGATTAGTTATGATGGATCCCTGCCCATGGTCACTTCTCACCCTGGCTACTACTGCTCAGACTAGAAGAGTGATTTTGAGGGAAAGATAAGGAATACCTTGGGATGTCGTCCAGATTATCTATTAGCTTTTATTACAAATCTATATGGAAGTGAGTACATTACCCAATTGGTAATCACACAAGGATATTACATTGAAATATTACCTTCTTGAAAATAGAAATCTTATGTACAAATGGCTCCAGCAATAAATTTGAAGTAAATCATACTGATTTGGGGCTGGTAATCTACTTGTTCCCAGAGGAAGTTTTTTACTCTCAGAATTAAGTGACATGAAAGAAATTGAAAGGAATCAGAGGAAATGTGTTGTATGGCCTGTATATTTCCAGATGGTTTTTCATGACACATGCTAACAATATACATGTTCTTGTATTGAAAGATAAAGAAAGGAAGTACATCATTTGGAAGAACCTACCTCATTTAATGAAAACTTGGAGGTGATTTTCAACGACCAAAATCAGGAGAGTCATAATGTGGATGGATCACTATTATCTTTTTAAATTTTGAGTTTTTGGAGGAAAAAACAATGGTTATTTGTAGCAATAGCAAATACTTTCAGCAAATATTCCCTGGGAAAGTTCTTTATATTTATTTTGCTATAATAAAAACAAATTAAATAACTTAAAGACATTGTAAGAGAAAATACTTCAAATGGAATCATTCCAAATTGTTGTCTTAACATTTTAGGAATTTTAGAGCCTACTGTAGGATTTTTGTCCTATGGGTTGTGGAACCCGTGATAATGCTATGGGGGAAATGTTCTGTGCTTTTATTGTGCCATTTGTGTGTGTGTGTGTGTGTGTGTGTGTGTGTGTGTGTGTGTAAGACAGAGAGAGAGAGGGAACGTTACAGACTTCTCAAAAAAGTCTAAGTTTGAGAGTTTAAAATGTCAGTATAATTGAATTCATCCACCTCATAATGCTTTGCAGAGAGTTTTTGGAAAGTAGTCATTTATTATCCACAAGCAAATAGACTTCATTTATATAGTTTCCACACTGAGTGTGAGATTAGTCATGCAGCAAAATACTCAGTCATTTGGCCAGAAAATTTACTCATAGTTGTATGAGCTGCCAATGGAAAATTTGAGAGCTGTTCATAAATCAAATTATAAATCTCTTAGAGTTATAAATCACTGAGCAGCATTGTTCATTATTACTCAGATAGTGTAAAATATTTCCACCACTTCTAAGAATGAACCATTTACAAAGCAAGTTTGAAAGTTGAAGTTATTGCCTTCTAGATTCCAGATAAGAATTGCCATATAAGTTACAAGCATTTCTACATTCTTAAATGAATAAAATAAAAGTAGGGTGGAGGGTTAAAGTTGCAGAGTAATTATGTTAGAATATGAGATGAATAAAACCTTGACTGACGTTTATGAGTTAAATTCCACATTGTCTTAATGAAACAACAGCAATATTTAAGAGCTAAATTTCCTCCATTTCTTACAATAATTTTTATAGGACTTTTTGTTAAATATTTAGTGCTAACAGATTTGTATGCTAATGATTCCATGTGCTGATAACCTGAAAGAATAATGTTGCTAAGAGAGCAGAGGGTGGAAGTGTACCAAGGAGATCAGAGAATTGCAACAAGTAACTGATGATGAGTATAATGTGTTTCAATAACACACAGTTCCAGAGGTTATTGAAATTATCCAAATATAATAATACCCTGTGGATCTAGGAACAGAAAGAAAAGTCCATCTTAAAAAGTAGCTCCAAAATACTTTTTGGAGTAAATCAAGGAAACACACATCAAACACTAAACTGAAATATAGTAAAGTTTATGTTTCAAAAGAAGAAAGCCGAAAAACCTTAAAGCCTGTTCTTGTGGCCGCTATTTCTGCAGTAGCAGTTCTTAACCTGGAATTCATGGACAGGTTTCCAGAGACCTGAAGTTATGTTAAAATGCGTGTCTCTTTTGGAGGCACATGATCCATAGTTTTCATCAGATTCTTAGGAAATTAGTGAGAGAGAAAGAGAGAGAGAGAGATCAGAGCCATACAAATGCACGCAGACACCAAGGCTTCTGCAATGTCAAATCATTCCCGCAGTCCGTCAACATTAGCATCACCTAGGCACCTCCTGTAAGACTGGGAGAAGTGTCTTGAGCCCTGTCAGTCAAGGATGAGCAGAGGAAACTGTGAACTTTTAGCACGTGGAAGTTCAGGGACGTCTCCCAGATGCACAGGAATGCAGCCCATCCGAAGACTACGTGGAGACAGCATGCTGTGAGTTAGTCCTGTTGCAACCTTAAACAAACTCAGAGACAAGTGACCGACTTAAAGTAGCTTTCATTGGGATGATGGTTTTTACCCTGCTAAGGGAAAACCGTCTTAACTCTTTAGGACCACTTCCACAGGCTTCGGTCACCCGAAGGACTAGCTTGATTCCCGACCTACCTTCAGGCCAGTTAAGCATTCCAATTTTTATCTAGGTGTTTGAATGTATAAGTCCATTCTGAGCCAAAATGTTAGTTCTAAAATTTAGCCTTGAGTCCAGAGTCTGTAAGGACCTCCATGGTCTTAAAGCTTAAAAGAGAGGTAGAAGAAACACTTACTATCGGGCTCCTGGAAACTACTCCTAGACACCCTGGCGATGTAGCACCTACTGTTCCTAAATCCTGCCCCAAGCCGTAGGCTTTTCAACATTCGGCCTTCTACAGAGACCTGGTAACTGGGGCCCTCAATCCAGCCGGGATAATTTCACATATACCAAGTGCTCTGCTCCATCTACCCATTTTCTCTAACTTCTTACACTTGCAATACTTGTGAACCTTGACTCTCCCACCACCACCGTGTTCTCAGGACACTAGGTCCCAGTGTCCCATCGCTGTGATCACATTATGTCACGTCATGCGGCTGGTGATTGCATTCTGTGACTTTCACGCCAATGGGCAGGTCAGTTTCCAGGGGGTCCTGATCTCTTAGCCTGCCCAGTTTTATTTTTCCCAAGGCCCCTCCTGACCCTCCGGGCTGTGCAGGGTTTGGTGACACAATATTCATACCTTCTACCCAGAGATAGTCTTTGAACCAACGCCATTCCCTAAGTGCCTCTGACCCCTCTGGGTCTCGTGAGCACTATTTGCACAATTTTATTTTGTAATGATGCAGGAATCCACCTTGAAGAGACACCATGGGGCTGTACTTATTGTACCTAACCCCCTGCCATCTGGTGAGCTGTTGATCCTGGGTCTCAGTGCCTGCATTAAGGGCACCACCAGCACCCTGGGAATTGATTGGCACAATAATTATTCACCTCTTCCCCTCACTCACAGAGCATCGGACAACATGTCCCGGGCTTCCTCACTGCTGAATGGCTACCCTGGGGTGGACAGCCAAGTTGTGTTTTTAGTAGTAGCTAACACATACTGAGTATCTACTTTATACTAAGCATCTGCAAAATGCCTGACATACCTCTCTCATTAAGTCCTTGCAGCAACTGTGGGTAGTTACTGGTCTTATCCCTATTTTACAGATGAGGATGTGGGGCTCAAATATAAGAAATTCCCCCGAGACCACACAGCCAACAAGTGGTGTTTTCCAGCACTTCAAAAACTATGCGGTTTCTGTTGTCTGTGTTTTCATTCGTGCTGCCTCCCCTCCCGTAAAGGACTTCTTCCCAGTTAGAGTTTGCTGGGCAGCTTACTCTTCCTCTCTGCTGACGGCTTAGGCGCCCCCGACCCAGGCGAAGAGGGCCAGCCGATCGACCCTCCAGCAGTCCAGCAGTTGCTAGACTGTCTCCTAGCAAACAAGTCTGGTCCTCTCCTTTACCCTGTGAGGAATTTCTCAGACTACCTCGTCCAATACTTCATTCTAACAAGACTCCTTTCATTCAAAAAATTATAGATCCATTCTTACCATTTCCCTGCTGTGTCCCCAGCACTATCACTTAGGCAAATTTGACCCAGCACCTTCAAGAAGCTAAACAAGCGTGGGAGGGCAGGCAGATGCCCTCTTTGGGGAAAAAGCCTCTATTGGAGACCACCTGGCTATCCTTCATAAAAGGGATAGCTCTAATAATTTATATATATTTTTTATTGTTGTTCTGTCACACAATTTTCCCCGCATTGCTCTCTCCTGCCCCCGCCCAGCACCTGCTCCCACAGTCGATCGCCACACTGTTGTCCGCGTCCATGGATTATTTATACCTGTTCCTCAACTGGACCCTTCCCCTTCTTTCCCCCTTTACCTCCTCCACCTGGTCGCCGTTAGTTTGTTCCTTGTTTCCATGCCGTTGGTTCTATTTTGCTTGTTTATTTGTTTTGTTCATTAGGTTCCTCTCACAGGTGAGATTATCTGTTATAGCATCATAGGCATCCAGGTAAATTAACTATGTTTCTTGACTCCACCTCTCTCCACAGCAGTTTATAAACACCCCATCCACCCATACACGTTTGATCTAAACTTGAATGAGGGGGATCTGGGTACATACTGACTCATAATGCAGACTCTTGCTATCACTACTTCACAGATGGGGAAACAGTCACAGAAATGTTCCATAGAAAAAAATAAAAAGAAATGTTACATACATAGTAAGCATTGGTTCTAAGGTTATGGATCAAGACAGTTTGATTCTAGGCAGGGGTGTCCAACCCTTTGGTGTCTCTGGGCCACACTGGAAAAAGAAGTGTTGTCTTGGGCCACACATTAAATACATTATGACATGTAATCACAAAAAATCTCATAATGTTTTAAGTAAATTTACAATTTTCTGTTGAGCTGCATTCACAGCCATCCTGGGCTGCCTGCAGCCCACGGGCCACAGGTTGGACTCCCCTGTTAGAATATATGTTTGTCACCACGTATATGACCCTGATTCATCATCTAATATATTTCCCCATCTAATAAATGGGGGAAAGCTGTAAATATCTTTTAATATTTACCAGTAAATACCAGACTGGAAGACTGTCTTGAACTATCTATATAGCAAGACTTGACCTCTACCAAAAAAAGAAAGAAAGAGAGAAAGAGAAAAAGAAAGAAAGAAAGAAAGAAAGAAGAAAGAAAGAAAAAGAAAGAAAGAAAGAAAGAAAGAAAGAAAGAAAAGAAAGAGAAAGAAAGAAAGAAAAAGAAAGAGAGAAAGAAAGAAAAAGAAAGAGAGAAAGAAATGAAAGAAAGAAAAAGGATGAGCTTTCTGCTGTCCTTTGGTAGAAGGTCAGCTTCCCTTCTTCGTGAACAGGATGTACATTTGCCTGAAGTCCTGATTCTCCCAGACTGAGCAACTTCTCTACTCTAGGATCACGGACTTAACATCATCTCAACATGCCACCGATGTTGAGTCCACTGCTCCTTTCAGTCTTTGACACTCCTGAACCTTGAGGTTGGCTTCCAAGTAGTGAGTCCAAAGTATCCTTCCTTGTTTTCATATAAGTTTCTGGGTCTCAGTGAGATTAAATAGATCCATCCGATCTCTTTGGGCTTCCTTCTTTGATTAATACTTGCATTTCCACCCTTATATAGCTTCCTAGTTCTAACCTAGCTCTAATCTGAAGATACGCTTATTGATTTTAGAGAGAGGGAAAGGGAGAGAGAGAGAGGGAGAGAAACATCAATGCGAGAGAGAAATATCAATCAGTTGCCTCTCAACAACTAGCCCGACCAGGGACAGAACCCATAACCTAGGCATGTACCCGGACCAGGAATTGAACCTGAGACACTTTGGTTTACAGGACAACACTCAACCAATGGAGCCACACCAGCCAGGGCTGTACTTATGTATTCTTCTAATGACCTATACATAGGAGGTAGAGAAAAGATAAAAATGTGAAATGTAACTGATTTTTTAAATGTTGCTTCAATGTGGTAGAAAAGAATATTAAAGCAAGAAGAGAAAATTATTGGTAGTAGGCGAGGGAGCAAACCAGTTAAGATGATTTATTAAGTAAATGATCTAAAGTGTGAGTCTCAGCAAATTAATTATGTTTAGACTTACACTTTTGAAACTATAAAAGTACAAAATTAAAAGAGACATTGGTAAATGGCAACCAGTTATTTCATTAGTATATGCTATTAATATAAGGTATAATGGGGTAAACACTTCAAAGAGAAATTAGCTTGTCCTTTCATATTTAATTGTAAGATAAATTAATGTTTGAAAGTTGGACCAGTCCTGATTTTTATGCATAGGGATTTATTGTTACACCAAAATTATTACATTTTGTGAATTTTTAAAATTGGTCTGAAACATGAACATTTTAGAATATGACTAGTTAAAGCAAAAAGCATGATGATCTCATCTTGCTCTCTGCTTTTAATATGAATAGGATTTTCTACATTAATCCAAAAAAAAGTGAAGTAGAAGATGATTTACATGACTTACGGTTTTCCTAAAATAGAACTTTTAATTGATTCTTACCGTTCTTTAGGCTTAATTCTGCATTTGTGTTTCTGATAAATGGGGAAAGATGTAAATATCTTTTAATATTTACCATGTAAATATCAGGGAGTGGGGGACAGGTAGTAACAACGAGAAAATACTCACGAAACTGGTATTTCTTAGAAAAGATTTTGGAGGCTCTAGAACCATAGGAAACCAAGTCCAGAGTCCCTCTAAGTTTTGCATACACTTTCTTGTGCAAATTTTCAGATGGTTCCACACATGGCTACAGGCTTTTCGGAGACCATTAATGGGGATAGGTGGCATCGGAAAGCATGTGAAGATTATTTCCCATTGTTCCAGCCCCTGATTTCTGTGCCATTACCTCTCTGCCATAGAAGTCTTCTTCCTGAACACATCATAAAGAAAGTAAGCCAGCCACACTGTCTAATTACAGACGGGACAGAGTCTGGGTCACTTAATGTCTGGCTGTCTCGCCAGGTCAGGAGCAACAGAGAGACTCTGGGACAGATGATGAAGCTAACATGTGTGGCTAGTGTCTTAGGATGTTTGGGATACTATAACAAAATGTCCAAGATGGGGTAGCTTGTAAATATCAGAAATTTGTCACTCACAATTCTGGAGGCTGGAAATTCAGGTTGTAATGAAGTCCGTCTTCCCGCCTGCAGACTGCTGTCTTCAAATGGCAGAAGGTAGGAAGGATCTCTGGAGCCTCAGAGCACAAATCCCATTCATGAGTTTTTTCCCATCATGAGCTTAATCACCTCCCGAAGGCTTCATCACCTAAATACTACCACCTTTGAGGGCTGGAATTTCAACATACGAATCGGGGTGGGTGGTCTGGAGTGTGGCAGGGGAGGACACACACAAACCATTGCAGCTGGGTACAGAGAAACCATGAAGAACGGTGCTGTGCCTCGAGGCCAGTCAGAGGGGAAGCGTTGCTAGCCCTACACCAAAAGGGAGAGGGAAAGGGAGCCCGGGGGGTACATCCCCCTCACTCACTGCCCTCCCGCCCTCTGATCTCCTGCCTGGACACCCCACTGGCTGAAAATGGGCAAAGGAACCCAGACAGGGCAACCTCCGGGCTTAGGAAGCAGAATAGAGGTGACGGGAGAAGGGATCTGGAAGGGCAAAGAGAGGATCTGCAGCGCTCATGCCTGAGCAGCACTACAGTCCTGAGAAGAACTTGGTGAGCCAGTCAAGACCACTGCCTACAGGGGAAGGGACTACGAGGCAGAAACTTAGGCAAGGAGAGCCTTGTTAGGGACTTAGTCAAGGGAAGAAAGCAAAAACCTAGGTACTGGAGTTGATGGAATTTATTGCAGACCTGACTTGATGATTCGTTTCTGAGTTCAGGCTCTGGAGTCTTTCGTTAGCATGCTTATGGGTGGGCAACTGGGAGTGGTTTCTGGGGTCCACTAGGGACCCCAGTTCCCTCATCTGTAACGTATTAATAATAATTTTGTCCTATGAGAATTAAACGAGTTAGTACAGGTTAAATGCTTAGAACAGTACCTTCCACATAGTAAGCACTCAGTTAAAATTAGCTATATTTTTATTCTTATTAATAAAGAAGTCAGGACTGGAAAGATCTGAGGATGTCACATAGGGCCGTATAGGGAACTAGATGAATTTCTTTCCTAGATAATGGTTACATACATGACAATGCATGATATCACTGCTTATTAGTTAAATTAGCTCCAGAAAAATTACATCCACAAACTCTGGCCAGATGTTTTTTTTTTTCCTTTCCCATCATGGAAAGTTGAAAATGATTCAGGTCTATCCTCCAACATACTTAACATTTGTTAGGCTCATGTGTAGTCTCCCATCCAGTCTAAGTAATGCGGTCATAGTTTGGCAGCATTGCTGAACCATCCTAAAGTAATATCGATCGTCTTTTTAATCAGGATGTTGGTGGAACAACTTGGAAATTAAAAATGTGTTTGACACCATTTGGAAATGAAGGGAATAAAAAGAGTGAGTTGAATCGTCCCCTAATGGACATTAGTAAAACCTAGTGACTTCTATCCAGAAGTCAAGAACACTTTGAAAAGCAAGCCATCCAAGTACTTGTTTCATATTACTGTCAGTACTGCAGAAGGCACCCCGTCATTCAGAGCCATTCTGATCTTGATTTCTCTTCCTCTAATACATACACACATACACATATACATATATATACATATATGTATAAAATTAAAAATAATAATAGGGATACACTTTTCCCCCATGTCCCACCTTGCTAAAGGTGGGCTAAAACTAGTAGTCCGTTTCACAGAGAACATTGAAATGACCACTGAATATTTGGAATGATATTGACACTCTGTTCCTGGCACTTTGGAACCCATTTAGAGAGGAGTCCCCAGTTCATATCCTGACCTGAGTATTATTGCAGGGGTCGTTTCACGTCTATACGTTCCAAAACTGGTATGTATAGAAAGCATTCCGAAACTCTTGAAAATTATGAAAGGGTACTTAAGTTGTATTGTAGTGCTATACTTTCCTTTTACAATTTTATTTAATTCATAATAGAGAATTTATATTTAAATGCAAAGGTAGAAGAGACAACTGAATTATATTCAGTTGGTATTCATTTGGTTTCCTTAAGTTTGGCGATTTTTGTTTCTTAGAATTTTAGAGGTGGCTTTTGCATTTTTGAATTCCTGCATTAATTGTTTCATTGATTTATTCAAAGTAAACCCACATGCATTAAGAATTTATATTTTTATTAAGTTCATTTGCTTTTGTTAGTTACTAACTTCCCCTTTCTCTGCCTTACTTCTTAGATATTGGTTTTTATAATTTGGATGTTGCTTAGTGCATTATTTTCAAACAATGGGTTATAACCCATTAGTGAGTTGGAAAATCAATTTAAAGTGCTTTGAGCAGCACTTTTAAAAATAAAATCTAATACAGTAGATATAATAGGAACTGAGAAAGTACATCAAGTAAGGGTGAGTATGTTTCATGAAATTTTGTTTTAGTTTTATGTGTGTGTGTACATGTGTGTTTTGTATCAAAATGTAAAATGTATTTTTTACTATGAGGTGTGGTCAAAAAGAGATTCAAAGCAATTGGCTTATGTTATTCCTCCAGCCACGTATATCAGTTGTTCTCATGGAAGTGGTTATGTGTAAACTTGCCCCCGGAACGAGCTAGGGAGTTAATGAAATGCTTTCTATTGTCAAAAATAGTGGCATATTACTACATAGTGAATTTTTTACTATCGGGACTAGTAGTGTTTAATAAATAGCATATTATTAACATTCCTTTTGAATTTGCTAATTGGTAGGTAATACAAACACTGAATTATCTGTTTATGGATGTTATAACAAAACACTGGCATGAGATCTACTCAAAAGTAGTAATTCTAAGAGGTCTGATATATCCATTCTATTTGGTATTGAATGAATTATTTGTTAGGAAACTCGAGGATTTGCTCTTTGAATGGCTTCAGCAGGAGAGAAGTGTAGTACATTAGGGATATTACAAAAACGCTGTTTTTGTAGGTTGATCTTTTTCTAATTTTTTTATCACATGACATGAAATTTAGCATCTTAGCCATTTTTAAGTGTACAGTTCCGGGGCATAAAATACATTCACATTGTTATGCAGTCATCGGCATCATCTATCTCCGGAACTCCCTTCATCTTGCAAAACTGAAGCTCTGTACCCATTGAGCCACAGCTCCCCATTCCCTCTCCCCCCGCCCTGGGGTTATCCTCAACCCCAGGGAACCAGGACCCTGGAATCTGGCACCATCACTTAATAATGTTTAACAGGTCCCTATCAGTTAAATCTGGAAAATTTCAGTTTTATCAAAAAAAGAAAACAAAACTTGCTTTAGGATCTTGTAGCCTGTCTATTGTATCTTTCAAGTACTGTTCTTAATTTGGTAGTAATAATGTGCCATGAAATAAGGCACTGGTGAGGAAGACGGTATAGCAGCTGGCCTGATCTCCAGGAAAAGAAATGAAGGTAAAAGAAGAGAAAGGAGTAATACAGTTTAAACTTCTTTTAAATATCAGAGATCTCTACTTCTGGTCAAGATGGCAGCATAGGTTAACACAGCCTGCCTCCTCATATAACCACATGAAAATTACAACTAACATATAGAACAACCATCACTCAGAACTATCAGAAACTGAGTTGAGTGGAAGTCTGACAGCTGTGGAATTAGCCAGCCTAGATTCACAGCTTGGCTTCACCTGGGAATCCCCAAACTCAGCAAAAGAAGCAACCATTGCAGATTGCTCTATAGCTCAGGCAGGGTGGCCCCAGGCAGAACACAGTGGGGGACTGACCTTGGTCTGCACCACCCAGGAAACCCCAGAGCCTGCGCACTCAGTGGACAGCAACAGACCATGTTGGAACACCACCACCCTGCCCCTGCACAGCTGATCCTCCATGGATGGCAGAGGTTGGTGGTCAGTGGTCACAGCCAATCCTTGTAGCTGACTGGCCTGGATAAATCCCTCCCATTGACCTGCCAACAACAATCAAGGCTCAGCTACAAGAGGAGGGTGTACTCAGCCCACACAAAGGGCAAAGGGCACACCTCAAGTACCCAGCATGGGTGATAAGGGAGGCTGTGCCACTGGACCCTGCCGGACACCTACTACATTAGGCCACACTACCAAGACACAGAGTCAAAGCACCTCTACTTAATATACAGAAACAAACACAGGGAGGCTGCCAAAAGGAGGAGACAAAGAAACAGGGCCCAAATGAACAGATCAAAATGCCAGAAAAAGAGCTAAGTGAAATGGAGATAAGTAATCTATCAGATGCAGAGTTCAAAACACTGGTTATAAGGATGCTCAAGGAACTTAGTGAGGACCTCAACAGCATAAAAAAGATCCAGTCAGAAATGAAGGATACACTATTTGAAATAAAGAACAATTTACAGGGAAACAACAGTAGAGTGGATGAAACTGAAGATCAAATCAATGATTTGGAACATAAAGAAGCAAAAAACAACCAGTTAGAACAGCAAGAAGAAAAAAGAATCCAAAAAAACAAGGATAGTGTACCAAACAAGGAAGGACAACTTCACATGTTCCAACATTCACATCATAGGGGTACAGCAGGAGAGGAGAATGAGAAAGAAATTGAAAATCTATTTGAAAAAATGAAAGAAAACTTCCCTAATTTGGTGAAGGAAATAGACATGCAAATCCCAAAAGCAGAGAGTCCCAAACAAGATGGATGTAAAGAGGCCCACATCAAGACACATCATTAAAATGCTAAAGATAAAGATAAAGATAAATGTCAAAGGTTAAATGCAGCTAGAGAAAAGCAGTTACCTTCAACTGAGCTCCCATAAGACTGTCAGCTGATTTCTCAAAAGAAACTTCACAGGGTAGAAGGGATTGGCAAGAAATATTCAAAGTCGTGAAAAGCAGGGACCTACAACCAAGATTGTTCTACCCAGCAAAGCTATCATTTAGAATCAAAAGGCAAATAAAGAGCTTCCCAGACAAGAAAAAACTGAAGAAGTTCATCATCACCAAACCATTATTATATGAAATGTTAAAGGAACTTATTTAAGAAAAAGAAGAAGATCAAAATTATGAACAATAAAATGGCAAAAAATACATATCTATCAACAACTGAATCTAAAAAACTAAGCAAACAATAAGAACAGAGACAGAATCATTGATATGGAGAGCATTTTGATGAATACCATATGGGAGCTGCGTGTTGGAGAATGGGTGAAGAAGTGAGGGGATTAAGAAGTCCAAATAGATAGTTACAGAATAGCCATGGGGATGTAAAGTACAGCATAGGAAATGGAGTAGCCAAAGTACTTACACACATGACCCATGGAAATGGACAATGGTGTGGGGATCGCCTGGGGGAGTGGGGACTGCTGGCTGGAGGGGGTCAAAGAAGGAAAAATCAGGACAACTGTAATAGCAAAATCAATAAAGTATAATTAAAAAAAATTTTAAATAAAAATCTTATTAACATAGGACATACTCTTATCTGAAAAAATAAATAAATAAAAATAACTGCTTTCCTAAGTCAGGGTTCAGCAAACTACTGCTCATCTACCTGCCATCTGTTTTTTGGTATAATGGCATGTAAGATAATAATGTTTTTCAGTTTTAAGTAGTTGAAAAACTTAATGTAAGAACAATATCATGATACATAAAAATTATATAAAATTCAGGTTTCAGTGTTCATAAATAAAGTTTTATTGGAACACATTCACACTTATGTGTTTCCATATTGCCCAAGGCTATTTCCATACTATGAGGGCCGTTTTGAGTAGTTGTGACAGAGAACATATGGGGCGGTCCCAACACTGCACTGCTGCTCCGTGTCCACAAATCACAGTGATTTAGTAATAATAATCTCACTATGTTTTAGTTTCATGCATATTGTCATAATACAGCATATTATATTATTTTTGTATTACCAGTGCATGGCAATCATGTCAAAACCAGAAAAAAATAAAGGAGAAAACTGAACTTAATACTTTAAAACTGAGTGAAGCATGGACTACTTGGTTTTGGAACACTGAGTGGCTTTGGAAGTTTTAACTTTTGCTGCAGACAAAACAAGTACTTAATGCAAAACTTACACGAAGGCAGAGTCATCCCAGTAACAACTAATATGAGGCTTACAAGGAATGTTAAGCTGCTTTATACACTTCCCCTGCTGTCAAAAGGTGAAATAAGGAGGGAGATGTTCAGCCTGACTCAGAGTTACACTGACTATATGTTTCGAGTTCAAATTACAGTTCCAGCATTGTCTTTCAGACTTCAATACACATGCAAAAGAAATGTCTGTGTTTCAAAATACAGGCATACCTTGTTTTATTGCACTTCATTTTATTGTGCTCCGCAGACGCTGTCTTTTTTACAAACTGAATGTTTGTGCCAACTGTACATCAACCAAGTCTATCAGCATCATTTTTCCATCAGAATTTGCTCATTTCCTACCTCTGTATCATTTTTCGGTAATTCTTGTGAGCGATATTCTAAATTTTCATCATTATTATTATTATATTTATCATGGGGATTTGTGATTAGTAATCTTTGGTGCTATTATCATAATTGTTTGGGGGCACCATGAGCCGCGTCTATATAAGGCTGTGGATTTAATTGATAAAAGTTTTGTGTGTTCTTACTGCTCTACTAACCAGCAGTTTCCCCATTTCTTTCCCTCTCATTGGGCCTGTTCCCTGAGACACAACAATGTTGAAATTAGACCAGTGAATAACCCTACAATGGCCTCTAAGTGTTCACGTGAAGGAAGAGTCACACATCTCTCACTTTAAATAAAAAGTGGGAAATGTCTAAGCTTAGTGAGAAAAGCATGTCAAAAGACAAGATAGGCTGAAAGCTATCTTGCACCAAACAATTAGCTAAGCTGTCAATGCAAAGGGGAAGTTTTTGAAGGAAATTAAAAGTACTACTCAAGTGAACACTCAAATCGTAAGAAAGTTAAACAACTTTATTGCTGATATAGAGAAAGATTTAATGTCTGCATAGAAGATCCCAACCAGGCACCACATGACCTTAAGCCAAAGCCTAATTCAGAGCAAGTCCCTAACTGTCTTCAATTGTATGAAATCTGAGAGGGGTGAGGGCACCGCAGAAGAGAAGTCTGAAGCTAACAGGCTGGTTCCTGAGGTTTAAGGGAAGAAGCCGTCTCCATAACATGACAGTGCAAGGTGAAGCAAGTGCTGGTGTAGAAGCCGCAGCAAGTTATCCAGATGATCTAGCAAAGATGATTAAAGAAGGTGGCTACGTGAAACATCTTTTCCGTGTAGATAAAACAGCCTTATATTGGAAAAAGATGCCATGTACAACTCTCATAGCTATAAAGTCAATGCCTGGCTTCAAAACTTTAAAGGACAGGCTAATTCTTATTAAGGGCCAATGTAGCTATTGACTTTGAGTTGAAGCCAATGCCCATTTGCCATTCTAAAACTCCTTGGGGCCCTTAAGAATTATGTTAAATCTACTCTGCCTGTGCTCTCAGTGGAACAACAAAGCCTGGATGGCAGCACATCTGTTTATAACATGGTTTACTGAATATTTTAAGCCCACCGTTGAGACCTACTGCTCAGAAAAAAAAAAAAAGATTTCCTGTCAAAATATCACCACTCATTGGCAATGCCCCTGGTCACCCAAGAGCTCTGATGGAGAAGTACAATGACATCAATGTTGTTTTCGTGCCTGCTAACACAACAGCCATTCTGCAGCCCATGAATCAAGAGTAATTTCAAATTTTGATCCTTTTTTTTCAGTTACAGTTAACATTCAATATTATTTTAGATTAGTTTCAGGTGTATAGCATAATGGTTAGATCATCATATACTTTACAAAGTGTTCTCCCTGATATTTCTAGTACCACCATAGTGGCACCATATATAGTTATTTCAATATCATTGACTATATTCCCTCTGCTGTATTTTGCATCCTCATGGCTATTTTGTAACTACCAACCTGTACTTCTCAGTCACTTCAGTGTTTTTCACCCAGCCTCCCATTAAGTCTTGTTATTTTAAAAAATACATTTCATAAGACTGGAGCTGCCATAGGTAGTGATTCCTATGATGGATCTGGGCAGAGTAAATTGAAAACCTTCTGGGAAGGATTTACCATCCTAGGTGCCATTAAGAACATTCTTGATTCATGGAAAGAGGTCAAAATAGCAATATGACTTTCAGGGGTTCAAGACTCGGTGGAGGAAATAACTGCTGATGAGGTAGAAATGGCGAGAGAACTAGAATTAGAAGTGGAGCCTGGAGATGAGACTGAATTGCTGCAATCTCATGATAAAACTTTAACAGATGAAGAGTTACTTCTTATGGATTAGCTAAGAAAGTGGTTTCTCGAGGTGGAATCTACTTCTGGTGAAGATGCTGTGAAGCATGTTGAAATGAAAACATAGGGTTTAGAACAGTATGTAAACTGAGCTGATAGAGCAGCAGCAGGGTTTGAGAGGATCGACCCCAATTTTGAAAGATTGTGGATAAAATGCTATCAAACAGCATCACATGTTACAGAGAAGTCATTTGTGAAAGGAAGAATCAGTGAATGCAGCAAACTTCGTGTCTCATTTTAAGAAATTGCCACAGCCACTACAGCCCTCAGCAACCACCACCCTGACAGTCAGCAGCCATCAACATGGGACAAGATCTTCTGCCAGCATAAAGATTATAAATCGCACAAGATCTTCCACCAGCAGGAAGATTATGAATCACTGAAGGCTCAGATGATGGTTACATTTTTTTAGCAATAAACTAATGTATGTACACTGTTATTTCGACATAATGCTACTGTGCACTTAATATACTGCAGTGTAGCGTAAACATAACTATCATATGCATAAGAAAACCAAAAAACGCATGTGATTCACTTCACCGTGCTCTTTACTCTGCTGTGGTGGTCGGGAGCCACACCAGCCACGTCGCCGAGGTATGCCATACATTTACTGTGCGACTGAGGGGATTCCATTAAACTTTTAATTGGAAGTTTTGTTAGATAATGGCACACTAACTGGAAAATATCAAAAGAATTTAATAGAATTCTATAAAAGTCTACTATAAGCTCATATTGGGAGGTATGGCCTTCCCTAGTGATGGTTGTACACTATTGTGAATATAGTAAAAAACCACTAAACATATACTTGAAATGGCTGAAATGGTGAATTTTGTGCCATGTGAATTTCATCTCAATAAGAAAATTACAAGCCCATGGATTATTATCAGTATGTGGCAGTACCTATCAGTGTGCAAGACATTTCCAAAGATGAAATACAGAAAATCTCATTACAAGTCAGCATTAACAAACGAGCACTTGCAATTGATATTGACCGTAGAAAACACTTGGAACCCCAGTTAGATAAGATGTTATTTTTTTAAATTCCATTCCCATTAGTAGACCCGTATTACAAAACAAATTTTACTCACTTGTTATTAGTACATATTCTGTTTTATAAGTAAAAATTCTTGTGAAAATTTGTTTTCTTGCTATGTAACTACATAATGACCTTGATTTTTGCCTCTTTGCCCGCAAAGCCTAAAATACTTACTATCTGACCCTTTATAGAAAATGTTTGTTGTCCTTGCCTTGGGTAAATAGACGAGTGATATTTGCTAAAAGTGGAGTTTCCATTATGGAATGCTCTTAATTGTATACTCCTGATTTAGGATTGCTTAGAGAAAAACCACCTAAAACCTATGGATTTATAAATTCCTAGACTCTGAGGTATAGCCCCGGCTGGTATAGCTCAGTAGACTGAGCGCTGGCCTGTGAACCGAAGCGTCGCCAGTTTGATTCCCAGTCAGGGCACATGGCTGGGTTGCGGGCCAAGTCCCCAGTAGGGGGTGCATGAGAGACAACCACACATTTATGTTTCTCCCCCTCTTTTTCTCCCTCCCTTCCCGTCTGTCTAAAAATAAAATAAATAAAATCTTTTTAAAAAATAGACTCTGAGGTATAAAATGGAGATGTGTCACAACTTAAACATTCCCCACGGTGTGAGGTGATCCCCAGACCTCATTCATAGTCCTCACCTGTTATTCTGGACCACAGAGTACCTATATCGTGTGAGAAGGAAGGACCTACAAGCCAGCATGATCCAGTAGGATGTCCTAGACCTCTCTCTACTCTGCCTGTGCCCCTTGGTCGCTTGTGTCTTTGAAATTATTGATAACGCTTGATACTAGGTAAGATCTCTGATATTTATGAATCAGTCCTATGTGTTAGCTCAAATATTTTTATGCATTTGAAAACCCAAAGTAACTTTTCAGAGAGTCATAATAGACAATTCTGGCAAGACCATCTTAAATATTATTTTATGCTTGGGGTAGAGAATAATGAATTTCTCTTAAAATAAGTAAAAGACCATATTGTCCAATATAATTACATAGTGTAATTTGGTAAGGAGTATATGTTAACTTCTGCTCAACTGTCCTCATATTTCTTGAAGTCCCTTTAAGTTCAGTCCCTTCTGTAACATTTTATTATTTATAATTAAATATATTCTCATAAAAAGAAACTTATGTATGCAAATAATAAGAATGCTAACACCAAATGTTCTGCATCATCTGTAGCAAAAGTTACATTTGGTCATTTCAACCCAATGCAACCTAAGAACTCTCATCTGCTTTATCAGGTTTTGAAAAATGATTATCCCTTAAATTTTTTATAAAGTGTGTTGTGTTTAAGATATTTATCTCCCATTGTTTATGGAACAAATTCTTAAGTTTGTACCAAGGAAAATTTTCCATCTCAAAACTTTAGAGTTTTCAGGAGAAAAAATAAACTTCTGAGTAATTCTTATTGGTCTACCTCAGAATATTTTGGTCCTAATGAGACCTTCCATTATTAATGCTTTTTTCCTAAAGATATATAACTTCAATCCTTTGTAATATTTTTGCATCAATTTATAACATTTCTACTTTATTTTTTAGACTCCTCATAATGGATCGACAAAAAAAAACACCTTGTAAATATGAAAAAATTTTAAACTATTTGATTTATAAGTGACAGCTCAGTGCATATCACATCACGGAAACATGATACCATGATAATGGTGATGATGAATTTGAAAGATTTGAATCAAATGAAAATATGTACTAAATTGGTCAATGGGAAAAAGAATGATAGGAAACATCTAGTATAAGCAGTTAACTTGAGTGGTAGTACCATTATGAAACATACAGTTGTAAATATATTCTGTACCATTGTATTTGTTTTTGTTTTTAAGGAAGAATATTAACTTTTGGGCTACATCTGGAATAGCATCATCTACATGGGCATTCCCTCCTACAATTTCAGAAAATCTTTGGTAACTAATTGATAAAATGCAGACAATCTTGCAAAGAGATGAAGTTACCAATACCCAAGCTCTTAGAAAAGGAAAAAGGAAAAGGACGGAGACAATGGATTCAGAGAATGCAAACAGTGACATGGATAAAGGACAGGTTGGTGTTCTGTTACTTTGATATAATTGTATTATCTAGCTCTACAACAATTCCATAATTCCTCTCATAATTTATTAGTGCTCTCCCTTTTTCTATTAACTTATTCTTTCTTTTATTTTTTCTATTCAACCAGGGAATAAAATTGCATGTTCTCTTTTTAATGTTGAACAAGTTGAATTAGAAACATAATCAGAAGACATTTTATCTGCTTTCCTTTAAGAATGGCCAATGATGCCATTGTTCAAACTTTCCTTGATATTCTGCTTAATTAAAGATCTGAAAACCATCAGAAAATATTTTTTCCTTTCAAAATATACTGGAGAAATTGAAAGACATCTTCTTTAACATTAACTGTTTTCTTTTTTCTTACTTCTTTTTTTTTACTACATTTTGTAACCCATCTTTGTCACTGGTTTGGTCAGGGTGTCTTTCCTATTTTTATTTATTCATTGATTCCTTTTTGAGATGAAATCTTCCTCCCATTCTACTCCTGTGCCTCGAACAACCTATCAATGTGTTTATTCTGTATCTTTTTGTCTGTCTTTACAATACATATATTTGCATATGTCTCTGTAATACATGTAGTGTTTTATGTGCATGTATGCTTAATTAATTTTTAAATTATATACTATACATTCTCATGGTTTAAAATATTTTTAGTCTTCCATGGATGGATCTAGAGGCTTTCAGAATGGGCTAGCATTTGATATACTGTCTTAGGCTGTGTCCTACAACACAACCTCTAACAAAACTAGGCTGTCTTGAACCCCTCGTAATTGAATTATTTACCTTTATACCAGGATGGTTGGGAAGCGCCAAAATCCACATCTGGAGTGTACCCACCCAAATTATACCGGAAAAGTTTGTGCCGTGAGACCTGAAGTTCTCAGGAGGTTGTCTGAGTTGAAAAAGTATGTCAGCAGGGCCTATGGCGGTCCCATGTGTGCGGAATGTGTATGTGGCAGGGCCAAGTGTGCTTTGTTTGATTGAAGGCACAAGCACAGAATCAGAACGCTAAATTAAAAATAAAGTGTTTTGAGTAATAAAAAATTTAAAAGCTTTATATAACATACATATTTTTAAGGTAAACAGGGGCAAGTCTCCTTCCCTTCCCCGTCTCCCTACTACAGATAACCACATTTATTGCTTTCTTGTTTATCCTTTTGGTGTATCTTTGATCAAATAAAACAAATATGAATATAGATTTTCTTATCCCCTCTTTTGCACAAAAAAGTAATGTACCAGACCTGCTGCTTTGTACTTTGCTTTGTTAATGTATTGGGAAGATCTTTCCACTAGTACATAAAGTACTAGTTTCTCTTTTTTACAGCTCCATGTTATTTTACTGTGTGTATATACCATTCTTACCATTCTTTATTTAACCAGTCCCCTATGATAGATATGGCCCATTTCTAATCTTTTTTGTCTTTTTTTTTTTCCGAATGACGTTTCATTATACAATCTTATGGATATATTATTTGGTATATCATTTAGTAGTATATTGTTATTATACACCTCGATCTCTTTCTGATTTTTCATTCAGCACTGTTTTCAGCATCTATCTATAATACTATTATATATCTGATCCAGTATGTCTAACTACTACATAGCACCATATACGTTTATCCTTTCCCCCAATGATGAACACTTAGCTTACTTTCAGCATTTTACTTCTGTGAACACTGACAAAATAAATATCCTCACATATGTCTTTTTAAGAGACAGTATGAGAATTTCTCTGGACTAAATACATAGAAGGGTGATTTATGGCTTATAAGTTATATGTTTATTGCTAGTCCATTTAAAATGATACCATAATATTGTTTTCCAAAATGTCCACATCAGTCTACAATGCCCAGCAGCAGTACATGTTCGTGCTTCCCTACCAACACTTGGCATTTGTATCCATCTTTTTTGGCAGTTGATGGGAAAAATGATATCATGTCTCAATTTGCTGGTGCAGGTTTGGGGGACCCGTGGTTCCTTTAGGGGCAAAATAGTCGCATGCTCTCACAGGCTAGTATTGTGATTTCTTCAGCAATTTGCTTTTCTCAAAACCTTAATAGCCCCCTGACCAGCGTGGCTCCGTTGGTGGGGCATTGTCCTGCAAAGTGTCACCTGTTTGATTCTGGGTCGGGACACAAGCCTGGGTTGCGGGTTCAGTCCCCAGACGGGGTGCGTATGAGAGGCAACTGATGGATGTTCCTCTCTCTCTCGATGTTTCTCTTCCTCTCTTTCTCCCTCCCTTACCCTCTCTCTAAAAATAAATAAGTAAAATCTTTGTTTAAAAACTTAATAGTTTTCCAAACTACTTATTTCACTTTGGATCCATTGCCAGTAATTATAGCCACATATTTTATTTGGTCAAAAATAAGCCTGAAAACACTCCCCTTTTATTATGGTATCTGTGCTCAGCCTCTTTTCTCTCCGACTTTTGACCGTTACCTAAAGAACATGTGAAACAACAGGCTTGAAGGTAACACACTGAATCTGATGCTTCCCACTGGAAATGATCTCAGTGTCTAGCAGAGAGCTTAAAGAGAAAGTCTTAAAAAAGCCTTGAGGTCAGAGTCTTACCTCCAACTCTTTAAATGTAGAGGTAATTGGTTTTTTCAAGCCTTGAAGATTTAACATTACTAGAATCTCAGTCGATTTAGTTGGCAGGCTGCATTCTAAATGCAAATGGAAGGAGAAAACCTTTCATCTCTGCAAACTGGCCAGCACCAACAAGAAGTCACTGATATACACCAACATTCTTTTTTTCAGACTCAGTAAGCCTTCCAAGGTATTCCAGGTGACAGTTTTATCAAATATGTCACTAAGGTCTAACAAGATTCAACAGCTTTCCTGCATGTTACACTTGTGTTCTTTTTGCCCACAAGATGACCTCTCTCAGGTTTGGGGTATGCTGCTTCTAGGTATCCAAATCTGGATTAGTTATTATATGTGTTGCAAAGGCTGTAACAAAGACCCAAATATATCAGTGGCTTATACAAGATGGAAGTTTATTTCCCTTTCACGTAACAGCAAGAGCAGCCCAAGGTCGGTACTGGCTGTTCCACAATGTTGAGGGTCCCTCTGATTTTGTTGATCTACCTTTTTCAACACATAGCCTCTATCTCTGGGTCTAAGGTGACTACTACAGCTCCCATAGTCATGGCTTTCTCTCTACCAACAGGAGAAAAAGGAGAATACAGGCAGAAGGCATGCTCATCTTTTTAAGGTCATGATGTGGTAGTGGTACACATTGCTTCTACTCCTTTTATTGTGGAAACTTAGTCACATAGCTGCCCTGAGCTGCACGCAGTCTGGGAAGTGTAGTCTTTAGCTGACAGCTACTTGCCCAGCTAAAAACCTACTATGGCAGGAGAATGGGAGAGCAATACCTAGAGATAGCCAGCAGTCCCTGCCCTGTCCATTTTTCTGTTGGGTTCTTATTCTTTTTTGTTAGATTTCTTAGTCTAATCTAGTGAGTTTCCTCTTCTGTTCTTACTGAGTTGCACAAATATCTATTATAGAAATTAGTAAATATCTTGTGGTTTTAGATTTCACAAATAATCTCCTCCTGATCTGATAATTTGTCTAAACTTTGTAACTTCCATTGTTGCTTGCCTGAGGATTAGCTATTGCTTGATTGTTATTTCTTTCCTATAGGTACTTGCTAAACGTGGCAAGAACTAGACTATACAATTTTTTTTTTAATTACAGCAGGTCCTCAAATAATGTCATTTTATTCAGCATTGTTTTATTTTAATGTTGGTGAGATGCCATAGGAAATGAACTCCTGTTTCTATCAACTAGCCTATGGTAAAACTGGTTTCATTATATGTCATTTAACTTAAAGTTACAGAGCCCATTGGCATTGTTAAGGGAGGACTTACTGTACTCTCCATAGAACTATGGTCTCAATAGGTATCCTTAAGTTTTAAAAAAATCCTTCATTTCTGTTAATCAAATCCATTTTTTTCCCTTAGGATTTATATATCTAGAATCAATACATTAGCTATTTGCCCACACATGATATTAGCAATTTTCATTACCATTTTTTATATACAATGAGGTCTGTCCAGAAGGTATCCAGTCATGAAAAATAGAGACATTTATTGAAGAATATACAAGAAACATTGTACGTAGGACAATGATGCCTCAGACCCCTTCAAAATTGGCACCTTGGGACCTCACACAGTTCTCCCAATTGCCATCAGCTGCCCTGTCTTATTTTCCTGAATCTCATTGATGGTCTGAAATCTCTTCCTTTTCAAAGGTGCTTTTAGTTTTGGGAAAAGCCAGAAGTCACAGGGTGCCAAATCTGGGCTTTAGGGGGCCAAGTCACCTGGGTGATTTGATGTTTCATCAAAAAACTCTGCACAAGATATGATGCATGAGCAGGCAAGTTGTCATGATGAACGTGATGAAGCTGCCAATCACCACTTGACCATAGGTGCAGCCTTCTGAATCTTCCAAATAGTTTCCATGGAGGGATGCTCAAGTTTAACACAAAACTTCATGCAGACTCGTTGCTCTACTCACTCAGTCATTTTGAATGCGATGGCCACAGTGTGCCCATGCTCACTCAACCGCCTCCACTGACTAGTACAGTGAAGTTGTCATTGTTCATGCATGCGCATTCTGGTCCACTCTCCTTGGCTGCCAGGTTACATCGATGTTGTGCAAACCATTCTTGTTATATTAACAGTGGCTGGAATTTTTCCAGACAGACCTCGTATAATATATGTCACCTACACACATATATGTAATAATGAATATCTATATAAATACGTATATTTATAAATAAGGAGTGAGGTTCAATGCATTCATTACAAATCATACATAAATATAATTGTATTTCCTAAAACTGATCTTGTCTGGCTTTCAATTCTCCATCCCTGCTTGACAAGAAAGGAAAGAAAAGCTTAAACTTGTCCATTCACAATGAATGACAGAATGTGCCAGTTTTTAAAAGTTCCTTTGAACCATTAATATAATTTCAGTCACTTCAGGATTTAAGCCTCTATAGATCCTAGATTCTTACCCTCCTCCACCTCCACTTTTTGTTCCTGGGAAGTAACCCGAGCAAGTCTTCAGAAGTCTTATATAACCCAGTATTTGGGGAGGGATAGCTGCTTTCCCTCCAAGGTTCTAACTCTTGCCTGGTTCCTAGGTGCCCAGTACTGTCACTGTTGAGTTACAAGCAGGCCTTCTAGGTCCTTTGGGGGTTCTGTTGGCAACGGGTACTGAAGTTTGCCACGCCGGCACCCGCTGCCATGTTCTATAAGGTTCTGACACCCTGCGGCCTCTCTGTCTAGTTACTAAACTATTTCTGTTTCACCAGTTCCCCCAGCACTTACCCTATTTCCTGACCAGGACACTGGGACCATTTGGGTTCTCTAGCTGCTCTGCACGAGCTCTGGGAAGTCTGGATGCTGTCTCAGGTCTGTTTTTTCAGACACCAGTTTTGGCCATGTCTAACCTATGGCCCAGAGAGGTGCCATGTTGCCCCAATATTAGGCTGAACATGGAACCTCTCTAGGAAATCTATAACGGACTGAGAGGCAAGGAGCCCGCCCTGCTGCTCCAGAATTGCCCCTTACTTGTCTGGGTCTTTATTTCATATGGGGACCCCTATAATCTGTCTTCCATCTCTCCGAGGGCAGTGACAGGAAGATCAAAGACAATTGAATCTGATCTCCTGCCTATCCGGTTCTTGACTTTCTAGGCTCCTCCTCCTGGCACCAGGATGTCTTTTCGCTTCCTCTGAGGCAGGAACTTTCTTTATGTCATGCCCATATCACTTCTACAATAAAGCATATTTTTAAAAACTTTATACTCCAAGCTTCTAGGTTACGATCTTTATCAGTTCCACTCTATGCTCCACTTTTCAGGTTTGGATATATAGGACAGCTTGATAATTCAGAAAGTCCTTTTCTGTCTCAACAGAGCCAGGGTTTTACAACTCAAGCGCATGTGTGTTCAGACTGTTGTCTTGCTATTGATCTTAAGAACTATTTTAAAAATAAAAAGTAAACATGAATGCTTTTTTCTAAGTGAATCTTATCTCTCCTTTTTCTGATGCAGTAAATCCCAAAATTGATCTCATGTCAACAGAGAGGCTGTGAATGAGAAGCAGGGGAGAAATGGAAGATGGGGATGGGTTACAAAGATTTGAATAGTAGAATCTTGTCAATTCTACTTTGCTACACTATGTTTCTACTTTGTATTTCTCACTGAAGATAGGCAGAAAGTCAAAATCCTGATTTCTGATCTTCAATGCATGTGTGCTTAAAACTTTGATGTTCTTCTCTTCTTCCTGAGTTCCCTGGACAGTGGAAGACAGACCTGAGGCTAAACCATTAGTTAAAGCCCAGCTCCTCTCTTGGATGGGAAGTGATGGGAGAGCAGGAATTTGTAGGTCCCTTCAGCATGCAGGATATGGGATGAGTCATTAAAGTCACTTTGAAGCTTCCTTTCTTGTACCTGCCTTGTATTTTAGAGAGACCCATATTCTGGAAATGCCTTTCTGCCTGGTGAGAGCTCCAGTGAGGATGAAGAGCCTTTAGAAGAATTGTCTAAGGAGGAATTGTGCACAAAAATAAAAAGCCTGAAACAAAAACTAACAAACACCCGGAAAGAAAACAGTCGACTTCGACAGTCTTTGGTCATGCTTCAAGGTAAACTTTGAGAAAGTTGACATCTTTACGTGAAAGGGAAAGTACATTATGAGTGGAAAGTATTACAAATCAGCTGTCAAGAATGAAAAAGAAATTCAAGACCTTAGAGGAAAAAAAATCACATTTTAAGAAAATCTCTGATTACATAATTTAATATGGAAGCACTTACTGAAACTGCTAGTTTATTGCTTAGAGAGTTTTTAATTATTCCTACAAAATACCAAATATGTGTTCATTTAACAATGTTCAACAGATATTTATTGAGCATTTAATATATACACCACTCACTGGTAGGCTCCGGAGAGAAGAGATTAGTAAAACAAAACAAATACATAAGGCGTTCATGATGTACTTATCTCAATCCCCTTGGCTAAGGAAAACACTAGAAAATGGGGCCTGTTCTAATCCATTATAGCAGCAATTTTCAACCTTTTCCATCTCATGGAACACATAAACTAATTACTAAAATTCTGCAGCACACTAAAAAATATGTTTTTTGCCAATCTGACAAAAAAAATAGATATAATTTTGATTCATTCCTACCAACAGCTATTGTTGTGTTGGTTGCTGTCATTTTTTTTTACTTGACAATCTAAGGGGAAAAAGGTCAGTGCCCCTGACTAAATAGTCAGGTATTGCATGTGTTAAAACTTCTTGTGGCACACCGTTGTGCTGCTTGCGTATCAGTTGAAAATTGCTGTATTATAGTACTAGTAGAATTAAAGGGTCCGTGTATTAAATGGTAGCTTTGGAGTTGGGAGGAGTGGTTTGGGAAAATGATCACATTTATTGAAGGTTTATAAAGGAGAAAGATCAGCATAAGGAAATTAAAAACCACTTGGCATAATGCCTTTCGGTAGGATCCTCTATTGTATTTAAGTGTTTATTTTTCAAAAATTATGTTTTCCATTCACAGTCAAGCACCATGCACTATTTTATACAGTTGAATATTTGGCAATTACATCCTATGTTGGGCAGCATTCTGTTGTAAACAGTAAACAGACAGAACATTTTGAAATAAAGCCCTCCGACTACTCTGTACAGAATGAGTACATGTGACAGAAGAAAGAAAGTGGGGAAGAACTTGTACTGTGTCGTGGTCACCCAGGCTGACATGATGGCAGCCTAGCTGAGGGTGATGGCACTGGAAATGAACAGGACAGTTCTACAGAATTTTTAGAGGCAGAAAGGATGAGATAGAACGTGGTGATGAGTGAGAGTAACAGAGTAATGGTCACATGCTTTCCTCAGAATATTTATTAAACTGAAGCCTTCATAGTTTTAAGTAGAAACCACCATATGTGAATGGTTATACAATGTTTATAACAAGCCATTATCTCTTTATTTTTTTCAACTTGAAATATTGCAATTTTATAACAGATGGCTTTCCCTGGTGAAGATTTTGTGATTAAAACAAACAAACAAAAAAAAAGAAAACAAAACAAACAAAAAAAAAAACTGGCCCTGACTGGTGTGGCTCAGTGTATTGAGCACTGGCCTGCAAACTGCAAGATCGCTGGTTCGATTCCCAGTCAGTGCATATGCCTGGGTTGAGGGCCAGGTCCCCAGTTGGGGGCACGTGAGAGGCAGCATTTCTCTCTGTTTCTCTCCCACTTCCCATTTCTCTAAAAATAAATAAATAAAATCTTTTTTAAAAATAGAAATTTCTCATGTTTATATAATCTGTTAATTTGTTCCTAAACTTAGAGTAAGATTTTTAAAAAAGCTCTGTAACCATAAAGTTAATATGAATTGCTGGTTAAAAGTATTGATTTTGGAGTCACAGTCCCTGCTTTGAACCCCAGCTCTGCTTACTAACTATACAACTATGACCATGTCACTTTAAATGCCCTCAGACCCAGCTTCAATGTTCTCATCTGTAAACAAGGGGTACTATATCTTTTCCCTGTTGTTATGAGGATTAAATGAGATAATTGAAAGAAATCCCAAGGGTAAAGTGCATGATGAGTGCTCAGTAATGGTAGTTATTATTAGTCTTGGCTTTTACTGACACCAGAACTTGATAAATAAACACCACCCAAAAAAATTATAGATCGATTTTTGCTATAAATACAGATGAGAAAATTCAAATCTAAGAGTAGCAACTCAGTTTCAACAGCCTATGAAAAGAGTCGCCTGCTATGGCCGGTTTCTACTCTCTCCCACACCCCGGACTGCCCTTTCATTTCCTCTGCACCTGCCAGCTTCCCACATCTCCTCCCTTACTCTCCCTCCCACTCGATGACTTTGCTTCCTACTTCACTGAGAAATGGGAGGATATGAAGAGACTGTCATCTCTCTGCACCTGGGTCTGTGTGCTCCACTTTCTTTCCCGTCACTCACAAATGACCTACTCTCTTACCCAGCTAAGGACAGCATCTCCATCTCTGTGTCAGATCCCATCCTCTTTCACCTAACCAAGGACACAGCTCCAGAGCTTCCCCCAGCTCTCGCCTGCATGATCAAGTTTTCCTTCTCCAATGAGTAGTTCTCATTAGCATCAGACAGACTATTATTTCTCCCATAAAAAAGGAAAACCTTCTTTCAGGCCCTTTGCTTCTCTGCCTTCCACCCTATTTCTCTCCTTCCCTTTAAAGGAAAACTCCTTACATGGCTTGGCTCCACACACTGTGTTCAGTTTTCCCCTTTTATTCTCTCTGGGTCTCACTTCCATTAGGTCCTTATCATTCCACTGTAATTTCTTTTCTTATGATCACCAAGAACCTCCATGTATTAGTTTGCTATGGCTGCAGTGACAAAGCAGTATACAGTGGGCAGCTTAAACAATAAAAATTTCTTTGCTTTCCTCTCAGTTCTGGAGGCCAGAATCTCAAATTGAGGTGTCAGCAGGGCCGCGCTCCCTCCGCAGGCACTGCAGAGGTATCTATTCAGGCCTCTCTCCCAGCTTCTGCTCCTCCTGGGACTTGAGGCAGGACAACGCCAGTCTTCACATGGTGTTGTCCCTGTGCACCTGTCTCTCTGCGTCCAAACTTATCCCTTTTAATAAGGACATCGGTCAGATGGCATTAGGACCCACTCTAATGACCTCATTTTAACTTGATTACATCTACAAAGACTCTCTCCAAATAAGGTCACTATTTAAGGTACTAGGGTTAGGACCCCAACACACCTTTTGGGTGAGACACAATTCAACCCATGGCATCAGTATTGCTAGTCCCAAAGGTCATTTCTCAATGGTCATCTTAAGTGCCCTGTTACCAGCATTTGATATAATTGGCCACCCCTCCTTTCTTGAAAAAGTTTCTTTATTTGGCTTCTAGGACACCACATTCATCAGGTTTCTTTCTATACTGCTGATCTTTCCATCTCAGTCTATTTAACTGGTTCCTTTTATTATCTTACCCTCCAAATATTTGATGATGCCCAAGGCTCAGTCCTTGGACTTTTATTCCTTTTTATCTGCATTCACTCTGTAGCTGATCATATCCAATCATATGGTGTTAAAATCCATCAATGAGCTATGATTCTCAGCTTTATATCTCAGCCTGGACTTCTCTCTTTAACTTTAGGCTCGCTGTCCTGCTGCATACTTGACATGACTCACAGTCACCCCAAACTTACATGTCCCAAAACACACTCCTGTCCTTCTCCCTCAACTTGTTTCTCTCATTCTTCATCTTGTTTGATGTTAATTATATTATTTCTATTCCAGTTTCTCAAGCCAAAAACCATGATGCTATTTTGTATTTCTATATTTCTTTTGTACTTTACACTCAGTCCATTGGAGAATCCTACTGGCTTCAC
>PVJD01010758.1:0-18137 GCA_004026545.1 Mormoops blainvillei
TCCCCCAACAGAGCAAGCAGGTGGGGGCCATATCTGAGACTCCATCAACCTGGCTCACACTGTTTGCCCCACCCTGATGATTCCTAAAAAGCCTGCCTCACCCAACTTTCAAGCCCACCGTAGTTGTTTCCAGTGGCTTTTCCATAAAAATGGCTTGTGTTGGCACATGCTTCAGAGTTTCCTAAATTCTCTCAAACAAGCAGCATCTGACCCCAGAAAGCCCTGTACCTCTTGGTAAGTGGCCCCAGGCCTACGACTAGCAGCAGCTGGTCTTGGTTCACAGCTTGGCCTCGCTTGGGCACTTCCAAGCCCAGCACAAATGGTAGCCACCTGTGGAACACTTTGTAGCTCATGTCTGGTGGCCGTAAACAGAACACAAGTAGTGGATGTCCTTGGCCTACACATTCTGGGAAGCCCCAGAGATATGCACCCAATGGGCAGCTAAAGACCACATCAGAGCACTACCATCAAACCATTTCCACAAGTGACACACTGAAAGGGTGGACTCAGTGGGCACCGGAACACTGCTGAAGTAAGTCCTGTTCTGTGGAGTGGGCCTCTGCACAGCTGAACCTCCACAGTAGTTGGAGGTTGGTGGACAGTGCTCACAGCCAGTCCTTGAAGCTGATTGACCATGGTAAATCCCTCCCATTGACCTGCCAACAGTAATCAAAGCTCAACTACAATAGGAGAGTGTACACAGCCCACATGGTAACTGCACCTCAAGTACCCCGGTTGGGTGAAAGGGGAGGCTGGGCCACCAGACCCTACAGGACACCTTCTATATTAGGCCACACTGCAAAGCCAAGGAGTTGTAGCAGCTCCACCTAATACATAGAAATAACCACAGGGAGGCTGCCAAAAAGGAAGAGGCAAAGAAACATGACCAAAATCAAAGAACAGAACAAAACTCCAAAAAAAGATTTAAACAACATGGCACAAGCAGCCTATTAGATGCAGACTTCAAAACATCGGTTATAAGGATGCTCAAGAAACATAGTGAGAATTTCAACTACATAAAAAAAGGAAATGAAAAGTATAAGAAGGAACACGTCAGAAATTAAGGATACACTAACTGATATGAAGAACAATTTACAGGGAATCAACATTAGAGTGGATGAAGCGAGAATCAAATCAGCGATTTGGAATATAAGGAGGCAAAAAATGCACAATCAGAAAAGCAAGAAGAAAAAAGAATCCAAAAAATGAGGATAGTTTAAGGAGACTCTGGGACAACTTCAAGCCTACTAACATTCACATCATGGGGTGCCAGAAAGAGAAGAGAGGGAGCAAGAAGTTGGAAACCCATTTGAAAAAATAATGACAGAAAACTTCCCCAACTTGATGAAGGAAATAAACATACAAATCCAGGAAGCACAGAGGGTCCCAAACAAGATGAACCCAAAGAAGCCCACACCAAGACACATCATAATTAAAATGTCAAAGGTTAAAGACAAAGAGAAAAGCTTAAAAGCAACAAGAGAAAAAGTTAGTTACCTACAAGGATCCATCCAAGAGACTCAGCTGATTTCTCAAAAGAAACTTTGCAGGTTAGAAGGGATTGGCAAGAAATATTTAAAGTGATGAAAAGCAAGGAATCTACAACCAAGATTACTCTACCCAGCAAAGCTATCATTTAGAATTGAATGGCAGATAAAGAGCTTCCCAGACAAGAAAAAGTTAAGGATTTATTCACCACCGACCAGGAATTATATGAAATGCTAAAGGGTCTTCTTTAAGAAGAAGATCAAAAATATGAACAATAGTAAAATGACAATAAATACACATCTATCAATAATTGAATCTGAAAAACAAAATAAATGAACAAGCAGAACAGAAACAGAATCATAGATACAGAGAACATTTTGATGGTTGCCAGATGGGAGTGGTGTTGGGGGGATAGGTGCAAAAGGTGAAGGGATTAAGAAGTATAAATTGGTAGTTACAGAATAGTCATGGGGATCTAAAGGACAGCATAGGGAATATAGTAGTCTGTCCAGAATGTATCCAGCCATGTAATATGAAAAATAGACATTGATTGAAGAAGGTACAGGATACAAGAAATGTTATACATAGGACAATGATACTTTGGTCCCCTTTAAAGTAAGCACCTTCAGACCTCACACAGTTCTCCCAATCACCATCAGCTATCCTGTCATATTTTCCTGAATCTCATTTATGGTCTGAAATCTCTTCTCTTTCATAGGTGATTTTAATTTTTGGAAAAACCAGAAGTTGCAGGGTGCCAGATCTGGGCCATAGGGGGCTGAGTCATCTGGGTGATTTGATGTTTTACCAAAAGACCCTGCATAAGATGTGATGCATGTGCAGGCACACCGTCGTGATGAAGCTGCCAACCACCAGTTGCCCATAGCTGGGGCTTTCTGAATCATCCCAGTAGTTTCTGTGGAGGAAGTTTCAAGCTTAATGAAAAATTTGATGCGGATTTGTTGCTTTGCTCAGTCATTTTGAATGCTATGGCCACACAGTACCCATTTCACTCAACAGGATCTACCACCCCCACTGACTAATACAGTGAAGTAGTCACATTTATGCATGCACATTCCAGTCCACTCTCCTTGGCTGCTAGGTTACATTGATGTTGCACAAACTGTTCTCATTATATTAATAATGGCTGGACGTTTTCTGGACAGATCTCATATATATGCATGACCCATGGACATGGACAGTTATGTGGGGTTTACCTGAGGGAGTGGGGGCGCTGGATGGAACAGGGGACAAAGGGCTAAATATTTGGACAACTGTAATGGCATAAACAATACAATATAATTTTTAAAAGAAAGTTATAATATACAAAAAATAAAATGGCCATAGTAGAAGAAAACAAGAAATAAAATGGAGAAGGGAGGAAAGGGAAGTGGGTGCTAGTGTTATTTTATAAGGGGTGGTTAAGGAAAGCATTTAGGACAAGGTGACATTTGAGCAGAGATCTGAAAGAAATTCTGGAGTTAAGTGGTGATCTGTGGGAAGACCGTTTCGAAACCGAGGGAACTGCAATGTAAAGGCCCTGAGGCAGGAAAGTGCTTGATGTGTCAGGGAATGTCTAGTACCCCAGTGTGGACTGGAGTAGAAAGATGGAGGGAAAAGATAAAGATGGGTCTGAGGATGCTGGGAAAGATCGTGTAAATGTTATTCTGAATGAGATGGGAAGAACTGGGGGGTTTCGAACAAATGATATGTTTTAAAGTCTCAGCTGCTATGAGAAAAGAAGCATTAAAACAAATATGAATTTACTATTTAATCATAAAAAGGATATTATGTGTGTATTGCTTTACAGTCTGCTTTTTCCCAAAGTGAATTTTTAAACAATGATCATGTTATCTGTTTGTTTAAAATTCTTTGTGTTTCCCTATTCCCTCAAAATAAAGCCTAAAACCTTACCAAATTAAAAAAAGAAGTAGAAAGAAAGGAGTGAGGTCTCCAACCAACACCCAGGAGGAAACTGAGACTCTCTATTGAACAACCATGAAGAACTGAATCACACCAACAATCATGTGAACTTGGAATTGAAACCTTCCCCAGTCAAGCCTACTAATGAGACCCCAGCTCTAGGTGACACGTTGATTTCAGCCTTGTGAGAGACCCATCTAAGCCATGCCTAAATTACTACTTAGAAGAAACTGTGAGATAATAAATGTGTATTGTTTTTAGTCACAGAATTTATGGTAATTTGTTGTAGAGCAATAAATAACTCGTACAATATTATTTCCTTTATTCTCCTCATCTCTTCTCAGGCCTCTACCTCTTGCATCCTAAAATCTCGACCATGCATATCAGCATATGCAAATATATGTCTTCTGGGATCACCAGCACACTAATTCTGCAACCAGAGTTTTAACATGCTATTTTGGGCTGTAACCTGGGCAAGTTAATAACCAAGTATAAGGCTTTATCATCCCTATACCTATTGCTCAGCACTGCTTAATTTAAACCTAGATTCATCTTTTGACTCCTCACTTTCTTTTATTTTCCTGTATTCAAATTCTCATAAGTTGTCCTGGGCTCTGATGCTCCAATGAAGGGCAATTATGAAATCTCTAGCCACTCACAGGTGTATTTCTCTTAGAGCCTCAACAGGTTTATTCAGTTAGCTTCAGTGCATAGAGGTGTTTTAATCTAGCTTTGACCTTCCAGATTCCAAGAAAAAAGATTTCACTATGGGCTTTTCAGACTATCTGTGTCTCCATTCTTCCTCTGGGCTGTTTTTCCACTCGAGGTATTTCTGAAAACTTCTATGCCCTGTCCCAAGACTACTTTCATGTCTGATCCATATCTTATTTTCATATGCTATAGCAATTGATTACTTTGTCAACCAGTAAACTTCAATTGAGGACACATGTACAATTCCATAAAATATTTTTTAAATTTAATGATTTCATAAAAATCTATATTTTGGAAATGTAGTTATTTTCAAAATGTTAATATTTTCTGTCTTTTTCTAACAGCTATGCCATTTTCCTTAATCTATCTTCATAGTGCATAAAACCCCAGTTATTTGTGATGTGTGTCATTTGTTTTTCATATCTAGATAACACCAAATATCCCACTATTCACTGCTATTCAGTATTTGTAATCTATGTTAACACTATGGAAACATTGTTCACAGAAATTTCTTCTAGTCTAACTTTAATTCATTCAACAATAAACATCCATATGGCAAGCACTGGTGATGTATCTACTATGAGTTAGGTGCTAGAGATACAAAGATGGCTAAGATGTGTTTTAACCTCAAAGAACTCACAGACAAGACAGAGAGAGACAAGTAAAGCAATATTCATAGTAACATGTGTTAATTGCCAGAGTCAATGGGTATACAAAGGACTATGGAACACACTGGTGAAATGAAGAGTATTCTTAGGTAAGTGGGAGAAACTTTATCTAGAAGGTACCTTTTGAGGTGAGACTTGAAGCCTGAATAGGGTTTTTGTATAAGAAGAAAGGGCATAGAGCATTCTGGGCAGAAATACCATAATATGCATGTCTAAGAAGATATCTATTGAATACCTTTAAATAGAGCTTTAAAATATTTTTAAATAGATTTAAAGTGGATTCATTATGCTCTCTCCTAATGTTCAGAGCTACTTCAAATGATGAAAAATGTATTGGGATTTGAAGTAGATGGTGAGTATAATTTTCCACCCCCAAATTAGGACATGTGATCTGAAAAAGTAGAACTATAATTTTTGGACTAACAGGACCAAGTGTTTGAATTGGAATCTGTCTGGGAAAATCAGGTCAGAACACATATACTCTTAGAGATTAGTATGTAGAAACTCCAGATAGAGAAATTTATTATTACAGTTCTTGACAAGCAGAGAACTAAGTCAGTATGTCTGAAGACTGCTCCATGGAATTTGCTGGCTCTTTGGAATCAGTCATGGTGAGAGCTCATTTGGAGGCTGTCCCCTATGGGCCCAGCCATTCTGCTATCCTTTGCATCTTTTGAGTGTAAGAGACATTCTAGGTAGCTCAGGGAAGTATAAAGTGTTGAGGGGAATGCTTTATGGGATCTTGGGGTACTTCAAAAAATGAAAGGTGAAGTAAACGAGTCAAGGCCCAGGAATAGCAGAAACCAGGGCACGTTGGTAACATGCTCTCAAGGATCAAGGACCACAAACTCTAAGGTTCCATCAGGGTTGAAGTAAGCTGTAGTGATCTGTGGCATTTGCTACTTCCCTCTAGCCAATTATTGCTATGTAGGAACTTGGGAGACTTCCGGTCAAGAAGGAGGCATAGGTAAACACATTTCACCTTCTCGTACAACTACAGGAAAAAATTACAATGAGACCACAAAACAAATATCACCCATAACTGTCAAAAAATCAAGCTGTATGGAAGTCCAACAACCAAGGACTTAAAGAAGCCACATCCATCCTGACAGGTACCTTTTCTACAATAGGCCACACTGCTAAGACAGGGAGTGAAAGCAGCTCTTCCCAATGCACAGAAACAAACACAGGAAGGCTGCCAAGTTGAGGAGACCAAGAAATATGTCCCAAATGAAAAGAACGAAGCAAAACTCCAGAAAAAGAACTAAACTAAATGGAGATAGCAAACCTATCAGATGGAGTTCAAAACACTGATTATAAGGATGTACAAAGAACTCATTGAGTATGGCAACAGCATAAAAAAAGGCCCAGGCAGAAATTAAGGTTACATTAAGAGAAATAAAGAAAAATCTACAAGGAACCAAGAGTAAAGGAGATGAAGTCAAGATTCAAATCAATGATTTGGAACATAAGGAAGAAAAAAAAAACATTCAATCAGAACAGCAAGAAGAAAAAAGAATTTGGAAAAAAATGAGGACAGTCTAAGGAGCCTGTGGGACATCTCCAAACATACTGACATCCAAATCATAGGGATGTAAGGAGAAGAGGAAGAGCAAGAAATTGAAAACTCATTTGAAAAAATAATGAATAAAGAAAACTTCCCTAATTTGTTAATGAAATAGATATACATGCTCAGGAAGCACAGAGAGTCCCAAACATGTTGGACCTGAAGAGGGCCACACCAAAACATATAATTAAAATGCCAACTGTTAAAGATAAAGAGAGAATCTTAAAAGCAGCAAGAGGAACACGTCAGTGTTGCAGAGAGTGGTGAGTCTAGTCTTGTGCAGATGCTTCGGTGCTCCATACCACTCCTCACTTCTTCTCAGGGGAAAAAAAAACAAATGGAAGGCCTGCCTGATGTTGCTGCTTTTGTAACTAAACTTAAAAACACTCTCATCCAGTATCATAGCATTGAAGATGATAAGTGGTGGTTTGCCAAAAAAACGAGAGATGTCACAATTTGGAGAAAGCTTTCAGAAGAATTTAATGGATACTTTTTCAAAGCCCAAGGTGTTATAGATGATGTTGTCAATGGTGTAATGGATCATATACGCCCAGGTCCCTGTCACTTGGATTGGGACAGCTTAATGACTTCATTGGACATTGTAGAGCACTTTGAAGAGAACTGCTGTGTGATGCATTACACTACTGCTAGTCAGCTTTGGAATATCATTGCCCCAAGAGAGTTTGTTGATTTCTCCTACACTGTGGACTATCAAGGAGGGCTTTTATCCTGTGGGATAAATCTTGACTGGAGTGAAAAGAGAGCAGAATTTGTTTGCAGATATAACCATCCTTTTGGTTGGTTTTGTGTTCCACTGAAAGATGATGCAAACCAGAGTCTTTTGACAGGTTACATTCAGATGGATCTGCATGGAATGATTCCTTAGTCTGCAGTAGATACGACCATGGCAAGCACTTTAATCAACTTCTATGGTGATTTACGAAAAGCCTTATGTAAAGCATAATGTGTTTACTCTTTTAGTACCATGATTCCCTGAATCAACTTTTTCTCTCAGCTCCATGGCCCACATAAAACATCACCCTTTCCTCTCTTCTTTATAGCCTGTAGAAAAATTTAAGATGTTTTGGGGTTATTTTATTCTTAAAGAAAATAACTATCAAAGAGAGGAAATTTTAGTTTTCTTAAATAGTTATTTGCACATTGTTTGGTATAAGATTGTGTCTAGGAATGGAGACTATGACAGAAATCCACCAAGAAGTAGGTAACAGTTCCTTGACCCAAACTCTCAAAAAATTGAATAGTGCCTCATGGTGAATTTTTTGACTGCTTTGAAATTAGAGAAAGCACAAGCTTTATGCTGTTAGGTTTAAAATAATCTATTTTAGAGCTTTATGAACACTTTGTAAACATTTTAATTTTTTTCAAAAGTTAAATATTAGTGCTTTACTTTTGGTATGTTCTGTGAATTTACCAATATCTCGGACTAAAGAAAAAAACCCTTCTCTATATTTTATAAAAGTGAACTTCATTTTCAATTGACTTGCACTACTTTAAGTATTGAAAAGATAAGAACTATGAAAAGGATAGATGTTATAGTAACTATAGGTTCAAATCAAGTGCAATTCAATTTTGAAACCTAGGTAGCATTATTTTGTGGGTGTATTTAAAAATATAGTTGTATCTTTATGTGCATTTATTTTGAGAGTCTTAAAACATTTATGTATGAATAAAACAGTACAAAAAGCTTCCAAATATGTGCTGGGGACACAACATTGGTAGGGCAGTAGTGTGGGTTATGTGAAGTGGCTGATGGTATCGTGTATTTAGCAACAGGGAATCATCTCTCTAAGAACAGTGGTCCCCAACCTTTTTGGCACCAGGGACAGGTTTTGTGGAAAATGGGAATGGGGGTGGAGGTGGGGGGCGCTCAGGCGGGGGCACCGAGCTCAGGTGAGCTTCTGATTGCTCACTCTCTCAGCTGTGGATGGGGAAGGGCGGGGCAGAGACAGGAGGCGGAGCTCAGGCAAGCTTCCAGTTTCGTTTGCAGCCCGGTTTCTAATAGACTGTATGGGACCCAGGCGGTTGGGGACCCCTGCTCTAGAAAGTCAAAGTCAATGAATGTTTTGTATGTGTTTCACTTTTAAAAGTATCACTAATCTCCTAAAGTATTGCTAACTGCTTCATAAACACTCACAATTGCGATGTAACTTTTGTCTGGAACTATAACAAATGCATTCAGAGATTTATCCAAACTCCTAGATGAGTCGTTTTATAACTAGAATTGACTATAATAGGTCCCTTGATTCTATGGCTGCCTTAAATGAACATTCTTAAACAATTTGAGCATTCGAAATGACTGGCTTTTGAACTATCCACCTAGTTGCCTTCAAAATGAGAACTTGAGGCACCTCAATGTGTCCAGGCACATTTTTGTATGTATTTAGGTTTGTGTACATGCACACATCTTGAAATCTATTTCATTGCTCAATGTGAGTTCTTTCTGTGTTATTATTACTGTTTCATTTCTTTTCTCTCTTTTTTCGGTTAATATGGGGTAAAATGGAATCTGGAAATATGAGCTAGATAGGCCACAAAAATCGCACGAGCATACAGTGGTTCAGGCGCATGAAGGTTTGATGTGTGTTTTATGTTGTTGTTTTCCTGAGTGTAAGGAGAGCATAAGTCATTGTTCCTCAGACCCATTTTGATAAAGTGGAAAAAGTAGAGCTGGTTTTTGTCTTTATTTTTATTTTTTTTTTTTGCTATTAGCAATGATGTCAAAATAAAACAACAGCAACAAAAGGTTGCAGCACTACAATATCCATGATGAATAATCTCAGTTTTTAGATTGAAAGTAATTTGTTTCAAGATCTGACAGAAACAATGCATAAATGATCCTATTTTTTTAATTTGAAATTGATTAATCAATATTTTTTTCTAAGTTGACTGTAACTTTGAGTTGCTAGGTTTCTCTCCCACTCTTTTCTTCTTGTAATAGGAAAAGAAAACTCAGCAGTTTAGTTTTCAGTTTCCCCTGGAAATTGTTAAATGTTAATTTTGACTTTATGTATTTTTTATTTGGTTTCACTAATGTAGAGTTGGAAGTTTCTTATATTCCAGTATTCTATCTAAGATGGTGAAATACCAACAAATGTTAAGTTACAAGGTGCTCGGATTGCATAAAGGGATTTGCAACAATGTTGTACATAAGGGCTATTATTGCCTGATTTGGGTGCCCCTAAATACAAATGAACTGTCCACTTCAGTTACAGTAATGTTCCTTTTGTCCTCTTCAACTTATACCTCCATTTAGCGATTATTGCATAATCCACTGTTTACTGTGGATTTATTACAGGTGAAAGGATACTCATGGGAAAAGTTTTCATTGCAGTGTTGAGTCATATGGACTGAGAAACTATATTTGAATTACCTGAAATTTATATGCAGCTTCTAGATGGTACTTTTGATCTGCTGGGCTCTAGCTGTGTACTTAAAAACAAACAGCTTTATTGAGGTATAATATACACACTATACAATTTACCAGCTGTAGGTATATAATCCAGTGATTTTTGAATATCTTTAGAGTTGTGCAGCCATCACTACCATACAGTTTTAGAACATTTTCATCTCCCCAAAGATCCTTTTGTCTGTTTGCAGACTCACACCTAAGTAAAGGTTAGCACAGTTGCCAGTATACAGAGGATGAGGAAAAAGATGAGAGTAGGTTTTGTTTTTAAGAGTAGAGATATACTTGAATGTAAGCTCAGGATTCTTGTGTTAATATATTAAAATATGTTATCTCAAGTACCATGATGATACAAAAATTTAATAATGTGGGCTGGGATTAATGAGTCTGCTGTTTCGATAGCTGTGCTCTTGAACAGAAAAATAATGTGAAGCCATATGTCATTTTAAATTTTCTAGCAGCATCATTAAAAAATAAAAAGAAATAGCTGGAGTTAACTTTAATAATTTAGTTCATTTTACTCAGTGGATCTAAAATATTATCATTTCAACATTAATCAATATTTAAAATCATTAAGAGACCTTACATTCTTCTTTAGTAGTAATTCTTTGAAATCTGGTGTGTATTTTACTAATTCGTAGTAGCCACATTTCAAGCTCTCATTATCCACATGAGGTCAATGTCCTGTATTGAATAGCACAGTTCTAAAGTATATGAATTTGTTATTCTATAATATGAAGTAGAGAATTCCATGGAATTACTGTTAAATACAAAATCTTTTCTGAGTTTTGAAACTTCAGGGCTTGCTAAGTGGGGATTTCTGAACATTAGAAATAAGTCAGTTAGTAGTTGTCAATAAAATAAAAATTATAGCCCCTTAATACTTCCTTTAAAGATAACTTTTCATAGGGCAGTTAAGGAACAAATATAATCTGCCCTGTTTGTATGTGGACAGTTATTTTCTTTAGCTGATAGCTAGTTTGCATTAGAAACATGTATGCAAGAATACTTGGCATAGTACTGTTTTCATTACATAGTACCTATTTTTTAAGGAAATTAGTTTCATACAAGAAAAAAATAATTTATCCTAAGTGATACTTTTGCATGAGATATTCGTTCTACTGATGACTCTTGGTTAACTCTTGAAGTCTGACACAATAATCAGGAAAAATAATTATGAGAATTTAGTGTTCTGCAGTTATATGTAATAGAAACTTCTAGAATATTAGATTATGACTATCAAAAATCTCTGCATTTCACTGTTCATTGAGGTTGGATATTCTTGAAATTATAGATTTCTATGTCTAAAATTATCTCCCAGTAAAAAAAGCTTTGGATATGAGTGATTCCCTTTGAGGTAGGTAAAAGTTTTACCTGTCTACTCAAGAACACAGTAACATCCTTAAAATATGTTGTTAAAATCCAGTGTCTTTTAATTTAGTGGATGCTGTAGCTATCCAAACCCTATGGATAAATTAATAGAACCCAGAGAGGTTGGATAATTGACCAGATTTCTGTTAGAATCTGTGTTGTATAATTACTTGTGTGATGTATCTCCCATACCTTTCTTATTCAACTTTTAGAGGTAGGGGATGGTGGGATCTGAGCATGGAAGAAACATTAGATTAGTCCCAGAGCACAAGAAATCGACATTATAATTTCTTCATTATTTTGTTGTTTCCAAAGATTTTTACATATATAATAAATAAAAATTCATCTCTTGCAATTCAATAAAAGCTATACTATATATAGATGTTATTTTTAAGACATTTATAGTTCTTTGGTGAGCCAATCTGTAAAACTACAACCTTTATTAAACTAAGATCATGTGTTAATATAAATAAAATGTGTATATATTTTAATTGCTATGAAATTGTATCAGAATAAAATTTCTAAACTCTTGTAATTAAAAAAAAATTAAAAAGCAGGAAGAGAAAAGCAGAGAGGTAAGTATGGGAACTACCTACAAAGGAGTTCCCATAAGACTCTCAGCTGATTTCTCAAAAGAAATTTTGCAGGCTAGTAGGGACTGGGAAGAAGTATTTAAAATGATGAAAAACAAGGACACACAGCCTAGATTACCGTATCCAGCAAAGTTATCATTTAGAATAGGAGGGCAGATACAGTGCTTCCCAGGCAAGGTAAAGCTAGAGGAATTAATTATCACCGAACCATTATTACATGAAATGTTAAAGGGCCTTGGACACAGACAATAGCGGTGGCGGGGCAAGCATTGAACGTTTAAGGTGGGGGATGGGTAGAGCAGGGGAGTGTAATGGGGGGAAATGGGGACAACTGCAATGAAACGACAATAACAAATTTTTTTAAAATAAAATGAACAGATAAACACAGAAAAAAAGAGCAAAACTATGAACATTAAAATGGCAACAAATTCACAACTATCAACATCTGAACCTAAAAATCAAACTAAGCAAACAACCAGAACAGATATAGAATCATGGCTATGGAGATCATTTGGAGGATTATCAGTAGGGAGGAGGAAAGGGGAGGATGGGGAAAAAGGTACAGGGATTAAGAAGCATAGTTGGTAGGTTAAATTGGCAGGAGGAGGTTAAAAACAGTATAGGAAATGCAGAAGCTAAAGAACTTATACACATGGCTAATGGACATGAACTAAGGGGGGATTGCTGGAGGAAATGAGGGTACCAGGTAGAGGGGGATGAAGGGGGGAAAACTGGGACAACCGTAATAGCATGGTCGATAAAATATATTTTTAAAAAATATTAAAATATTTTTAAAAAGGAATTTGTCCCAGTACCGGCAGATCCAGTAAAGTAAGAATTGCGGATCATTATGTGACATTCTCTGGTTCTTAAATATTGGCTAATAATCCACATTAAAAAACAAAAGCAAAAACAAAACACTGTAAGGGCCAAAATAAACAAACTTAAATTATAAAAATCATGTCTTCCATCTTCTCCAAAGCATTTATCCTCTCTGTCTTGCCCCATTCAAAGTTCATGTTTATTGGAGAGAGAATTCCTTTGGTCCAACCTGAGCCTAAGACCTATCCCAGATCTATTCAGCTATCACTTAAGGGAAGTGTCACTTAGTATAGGCATGGCAACTGGCAACTGGGGGGGTGAGTACAACTTTATGTATAAAAGGGGACTTTCTCAGGAAATAATGATGATGACAAATACATGTTGAGTGCTTACTACACTCTTATTTACTACTTACTACAACTGATCTATTTCACATGCATTGTTTCATATAAGCCTCACGACAAACTAATGAGAGGATACTCTCATTACCATATTACAGATGGGAAAACTGATACTCAGAGATGTTATAAGGGATTTGCCTGAGCTCACACAGCTGAGGGTGGGAAACCAGACAGTCTGTTTTCTGGTCCTGTGCTCTTAACCAATTCATCATGATACCTTTCTAAGAGAAGGTGGCATTATGAACCAGAAAACCACCCCACTTGCTTGATAGGGTGAGTAGTTTCAGGAAGCACATGTATGACACAGTTAGAGATAAAGGGGCCTGGAGTCTTCTAGATTCTGACATCCAGGAAACTGAGTCTCAGACTGGGAAAGTGGCTAGCCCAAGGTTACAGAGCTTAGAGGAGGCTAGGAGCCCTTAAAATCCCCTGTTCTTTTTGCCACAATGCCCCGCCCCCGCCAGTCTTCCCAACACCTCATTCATATTTGTGAGGTCCCATGAAAATAACTCCTCCTTTTTTTTTTCATTCAGCTCAGCATCACAGATGCAATTCTGTGTATCTACCCTTTTACCCCATGTCTGCCTATTTATTGATGAAACTCAAGAGGAGCCCTAGAATGCCTTTCAGGGCAGGAAACACACTATTTCCTATCTGATTTATTTATTTTTTTCATTTATCAGAGGTCAGGAGTAATGAAGAAAACTTAGCAGGTTTCCAGTATTGGCCAGGATGGGACCCAAACTGTGCAAACATGTACTCAGAGGTTAAATTCTAGAAGCCAGTATCCATTGATATCCTTGTCACACTGTCAGGCTAGGTGTGGGTTGAAAGCACTTGCTTTCTATATATCTGGAAATTGTAAGAATGGGTTCAAGGAAAGTGCTGGTGTTTAGGCCAGCCTTGACAAATGGCCTGGAACTTCACGGCACATGAGGAAACCTCAGGCCTGGTGCTTTGACCTCTGTGCTTTGGAGAGATAGATACCTTTGAGTATCAGGCCCTCTGTGCAAAGACTGAAGTGAGGAAAGAGTCTGAGCATGGGTTGGACTGTAAAAAGTAGAGAGTGGGGGACAGGCAGAATTGAGGTTACACAACCCTTTTGTAAGTCACTTAAATTTTCCTGCATCCTTGTGTTACCCTCTTTGTTAAAACCTCTGGAATAAATCTGTTATACTCATTCCCACCGAAGGATACTGACCTTTTCAGGGAGATTGGTGTTTTCATCAGCTTACCTCATCTGGAACTCTTGTACCCCTAAAGATGTGGCCCATAAGTGGATTTTAGGAATTCCAAGAATACTCTGAAATTGTATGTAAAATGTTGTGGGTATGTGCATTTTTCTAAAGAGAGCAGTCATAGATAGGTATGATTAGACAGCTAATGGGTCCATGATCTTAAAACAAATGTACAAACTACAGGCCAGGAAACCCTAAGGTAAAGAAATATACTTTTATTTGTGTCATTTCAGGTGCAGTGAGCTAGGGTGCAAGGCAGGGATTTTCATGGGGTCCTTAAAAAGCCCATGGAATTCATGAACAAACCCACAGAAGGTTAGCCTGGTAGAGGTGGGTCTTCTTGAGACGGACTGAAGGGAACAGGAAAAGAAAGCAGTAGAAGAGGTAACAGAGATGTCAGGGAATTTGAAAGGGGGGTTGGAATAAAATCAAAGCCAGACATACTGAAATAACTTGAACAGAGGGGCCAATCTGAAAATGCTCTGCAGAGCTTGGCTGAGTGAGAGAGACAAGATCTGAATGATTTGGAAGCTGGAGCTGTCTTAAAGAAGATTTGTGTTTAACTGTAATATGTAATATTCCCTTGCAAGGCAAAACAGTAGCAATCAATGTGAAAGTAAGGAGCAGCTGCTGCTTCCCAAATACTGTCAACAAGACAGAAAATGTGTGAGGCGTTGTGAAAAATGGCTGTTATTAAAGCAGTTCAGCAATTCTGGTAGGATAAGCAGGGCTCCCAAGATTAGAATTATCAAGTTCAGTATCAAACACACTGCCTGTGTGTGCATATGTGTACATGTATGCAAGTACATGTGAATGCATTTATATGTCCTTCTGTGCATATGTACACAAATGTAGGGAATTGAAAGAAAAGATGGACACGATCTGTAGAAAGCATCATGGACAGGAAACGCAAATTAAGATAAATAAGAGTTGATGGTAGTGGATGATAAGAGAAAGGAGAAGGGAGAAAATGGAGAAGAAAGGTGAGAGAAAGGGTTGGCTTTTTACTGTACAGGACGAGGGTCAGCAACCTACCTTACCTTACCACATATGTTATATATGCCTATACACTCACATACACACACACTGTTAATCACTTTCACTACATAATTTTATGAATTAATTTTACTTCTCTCTCTCTCTAATTTTCCTTTCTTATTTACTGCTTTCTTCATTGAATTGTAAGTTCCATGAAGACAGTGACCACATCTGTCTCATTTACAACTTGTGATAGTCAGTTTAAGCTAACTTTTGCTGCAGTAACAAATGACTCCCCAAAACAAAGATTTCTTGCTCATATTACATATTGGTTGTGGATTGGTTATAGCTGTATTCCATGTGTCTTTACTCTGTGACCCAGGTTCATAGAGTAGCCCCTATCTGGGATGTTGGTGTTCTCATGTCAGAGAGAAGAGAAACCATAGTGTTATCACTTTATGGCTCTGAAAGCACCTGCTTGGAAGTGGCATAGTCACACGCCCACATGTCATTGGTCAAAGCAAGTTGTATGGCCACTCCCGAGTTGAACAGGATGGGGATAGAGACTCAAACATAGGTTACAAATAAAATTAAACAGTAATACAGTCTGCTACACCATTGCATTCTCAGCACCTAGCACAGTTCCAGGAACAAAGTATATCATCCTATCAATGATTCCCCATGGCACTTGGCTCCTGGGAAAATTTGTTCTAATGTGTACTGTGAGATTGGCCATAAGAAGTTACTCCTGGCTTGTATTGTGTGATGTCAAAAATTGATATTTTCTCAATCTTATGTAATGTGTAAACAAAAGCAGCTTTAGAAAATTGCTCTTTTTACTGTTTTGTAGCACTCAATCCAAAAGAAAATCAAGTGTTTCTTTTTATGCAAAGGCAGCTTTAAGAAAAGCCCCCTAGTGCCCTCCCAGATTGCTTTCTTTAAGTTCCTTCAACACACAAATTTCAAAACAAGCACTAGATAGGGAAATGAAGTGCTGGGTCAGGCTGGGGTGTGAGCTTTGGAGCTTTCCAAACAATTCAGGGAGGTGAAGAACAGTCTGTGGGAGAAACACTGAACTATGAGGCATCTATTAGGCACACCAAACTCATTGTGACCAAAGCTGAATCTGATATTCCCCTTCCCTCAAAATCTTCTCCACCTTCAGCCTTTTCCATTTCATTAAATGCTAACTATCTCATTCCAGTTGCCCAAGCCAAATTCTTAGAATTGTCCTGGAATGTTCCATCTGTCTCTGTCTCTCTCTCTCTCTCATAACCCACAAACAATTCATCAGCAAATACTGTCAGTTCTGCTCTCAAAATATATCCAGAATCTGATCATTTACTATAATCTCCACTGCTATCACCTTGGTCTAAAACACCATCATCTTGTGGCTGAATTATCACATGACCTTCTCCATCTGTCAGCTATTGCTATGATGATATTGCCAAACAACCCCAAAATGTTAATTGCTTAGAACATTTGTTTTGCTTGCTCATGGGTCTGTAGGGTGGCTGGAATGACTCTGTTTGGGCTGAGAGTCCAGTTCATATCCTCTCTGTGTTTCTCTTCATTGTGGGACCAGTAGCCAGCTGGGCCATATTCTTCCCACAGCAGGTGGTAGATGCACAACAGGTCAAGCTAAATCAGGCAAGCCTGTTTAAAATCTCTGCTAGCATCATGTCCACTGACATTCCACTGGACATAGAAAATAACATGGCCATGTTCAGCAACAACGTGGTGATGAAATATATACTGCTTGCTCTAAAAGAACATATTGCAAAGTCACATGACAAGGGGATGCATATAAAATGCTGTAACAGGAATGAAATGAAAAATAAGAATAATCCAGTATATCATACCCCCTAACTGTTCTCCTTCCTTCTGTCTTTTGCTTCCTAGAGTCTATCCTTGACATAATGCCCTCCCTCACCTCTTTCAGGTCTTTGCTCAGAGGTCACTTTCTCAGAGAGAACTCCCCTGTGCACACTACTTAAAATTGTAATCCTCCTCCACAACCAACCCCATCTCTACCTCCCTTTCCTGTTTTCTTTTTCTCCAGTAACACTTGTCACCTAACATACTGTGTATTTTGCTTTTTTAGTTCGCTGTTTTCTTTCAATACAATGTAAGATCCCTAAGAGCAGGTATTTAGGTCTGATTTGTTCACTGCTGTATATAGAGTGCCTAGAAGAGCGTCTGGCACACAGTAGTCCTCCATAAATATTGAGTAGATAGTTTATTCATTCATTCATGTAGGAACAAGGAGCTGGAAAAACTAAAAATGGGACGAGGTTGAGAAAGGAAGTGAGATGGGGAACTTTATGCCAAAGGCCTTGACATTTTTGAGGAGGGGAAGTGAGATGATGACAAAAGCACCTCTGCTGGAGGAGAGATAAAATGCATCACTTTATTCATGGTCATTTGAGGTCTATGGGCAGTGAGGTGACATGATAACTTAGGAACAAAAGCCTGCCATACTTTTAGGCTACTTGTTTCTTGTGTGCCTCCATTCACATGCAGAGAAGCAAAATCCGGATTACAAATTTAGGTTTCCTGAGTTCCTTTCATCATCTCTCCTTCCTTCACACTATACAGCAATCAATCTTCAATAGCTAAAGATTCACCTGAGGCAATAGGGTCTGTCAAGCAGACTGATTTTTTCCTCTCCTAGTTCCTTTTGGTTACTGCCCTGGGATAGAGCCTTATCTGTGAAACTCCCCTGGTTTCTGTCTGAGAAGAAAGAAATTACATGCAGGTAGGACACATGGTCAGCCTTATAATCATTGTACTCTAAGTTATTGGGGTCTGGGGAGAACTGGCTGAGCTATTGGAAGGGATAGTGAAACATTTAGCAGGACCTAAGCCTGAAAATGGATTCCAACATTCGCTAAGCATCTTGATGTAGAGTCAATGGTTACAGAGTATTGGTCAAAATACCTGTAATGTT